>JARHVA010002764.1:1117500-1260000 GCA_037957365.1 Torreya grandis | reverse complement strand
AAATGTTTCTATCTACCTTAGATGTAGTGATACACTTAATTATTCCCAAATTGAATATTTTTAGATTTAAATTAATAATACCATAAGAGTAGAACCTGTTAATAGATCTGACAATATAGATAAACAAAATTAATAGGATATATTTCAAAGAATAAAGATATGCAAGATATATTTATCAAAATTATTTGAGAAGAAATTATAAAATCATCTGAATGATAATCCTATGAGACTTCTAACCCTATGGATCCAATGAATATAACTTTTGTACCACCATTTACTATGGGGATAAATTAAGGGCTTCAAAAAATTAATCTAGTAATTCCTACTAGGTCATTGGGAGCACCACCTTTGATTACCACACATTCTTCTTCTTCCAACGTATAAACATTGATGCACAATATTCAATCTCTATAAACTAAGGTATTACATTTGGAGTAAGGTGCTTCAAAATCTAACCAGGCACTTGATTCTCACACTTTATTGCACACTCCATTGGCACAACACATAGGAACATATCCTCTAACTATAGGGTTTTTGGCACCCAAGCTTACATTATATGATGGAAAAGGTGACCTGAAACAACATCTAAAAGCCTTCCAATTAAAATGTTTGGTTTATGTGTTCAATGATAGGTTATTGAATAAGTTATTCCCAAGGACCCTAAAAGAATATATTTTATAATGGTTTTATAATTTACGTCATCTTTTCCATTCACTACCACATCCATTCTTGATGTTAGAACTGGTTTTTAAACTGTTGATAGCTTCATCATTGTCAAAAATCTAGAAAAAAATAAAAATTTAGAAAATTAAAAAACTCCCAAAAACATTTTGACTTGTCCTCAGTCCTATTAAAATCCTTGTTCAACTTTAAATAAATCATTTTAACTTTATAATGATATTTTGTTCCCAATCCAACCCCCTCACATATATCATTGCTCGAGGGAAAAAAAAACTATCATTATTATCTATCACCACACATTGGGTTTTTTAGCTTGATAAAGGACAAAAACATAATCAATTTACTTATTTATTTATGTGTTTTTGTTAATCATTTGTTATTGCTCATTATTTTTATGTTTTCTTATTTGTTATATCTATATTAGTTCCACTACATATTCCAACAATGTCATCATGGTTTTCTATATCATGATGCATATTTCATGCAAGTTTAGTAAAAATTTATCATCACATCATCTACATCCATATACATTCATTCCTAAACATTCAACTCATCTTAACTATAAACAATTAAACACTCATTCTAACTAACTATTGATAATTAACATTCATTCTCAGTGTCTAAGTGTGCATCATGAAAAATACAACAAGAATGTCAAGCCATTTATCACATCATATAACAATATTCAACATCCATAAAATTCGTTAAAACCATCCATAGCCATAATCATCATCCACAATCATGACACGAGATAGTGATTTTTGCCTTTGATTTTACTCAATCCCTACTTATTTATTCACCCCTTACCCCTCTATTTTGATCTTAATTATTCCATTTTAACCTCTCTTCTCATTATGAGAGCCCATCCATGTTTTTCATCTTCACATGCTCGCTCGAGAGGGGTATCTCCCTAACCAACCAACCAACTACTAGGGACATCCTATTGTGCCCATTTTTTTTACATTCTTTCCAAATTTGTTACTTCTCCTAGTCGCAACACCCTTTCAAAGAGGGACAAATGTAGACACCATAATTCCAACACCCTAATATCATCACCAATTTACTATCATCCATTGTTAATTAATTCACCATAATCCCACCATCAATACATTTTTAACTAATTCATCCTAAAATCACCTTGTTAACTTATCAATTTATCAACTAATCCAACCTAATATTATCATCCAATCCATCCTTAACTCTAACTAGTTTTCCCCAAAGTTACCACGATAACCAATCAATTCATTGACTACTTTAATCTCACTAAAACATTAATTACACCATGACCCCATTTTATCCCACTTACATCACCCCATGATTAATTAATTAATTTATCATTTTTAGCTAATTAATTAATACTCAATTAAATATGTGCACACGTAATTAATTAATAAAATAAATAAATATAAATTTCTAATTATCCTGACCCATCCTTCACTCCATGTCATTGCATGTCATCTTTCAGTCAACTCCTGGTTTAAAATGGAAACCCATGTATGCCAATTCAACTCAATTAGTTAACTATGCCTCCAAATAGAAATAAATCAATTAACTCATCCATCACTCTATCTCCAAATAGAAATAAATTAGTTAACCCATCCATCACTCTATCTCCAAATAAAAACAATTTAGTTAACTTTACCAACACTCTATCTCCAAAAAGAAATAAATCAACTTGCACAAAGGGGAAACTATTCAATTAACTCATTCATAACTCATGCAAAAAATAGAAACAACCCAATTAGTTACATCTCAAAATGGCAACAAATCATTTAACTCACTAATTGAATCTCATCCAAGTTTGAAGTTTCCAACATGATGAAACGATCTCAATTGTCCAACATCTCATATGAAAGTCTATCTCAAATGTCCATCATCTCATTTGAAAGTCTATAAATACACCTTTCACCCCATAAATCTGGATCATGAATCATCTACATTTAATCAATTGAATCTTCAAGTCATTCTTTTAATCAAACAATAACAGGTGCACATTGTTGACATGCTGCTGAAATCTTGCACAAGTCTTGAGCAACCACAAATTCAACAGTCACAACAAATCCACATCAACAAAGGTATATGTTGAGTAACCACAAATCTGTTAATCATGAGAAAATCCACATCAACAAAGGTACATGTTGATACGATGCGAAAATATTACACGAGTCATAAACAACCCCAAATCTATCAAACACGAGCAAATCCACATCAATGAAAAAGAGCTTCACTTAATAGGCGAAAGTAAATTTATGTTTTTCTCTTTCACTTAATCAATTAAAAATTATGTTATAATTTAAAATAAAAACTAGTATTGTTCTTAGTTTCTTTTCACAAGCTAAAATCATACACACCAACAAAACTAAACCAAAAAAAATACAAAACAAAGATAAGAAAAGAAATTTATACCCATGTAATCACAACAGCAACCAATCCCTTTTGAAAAAAGTTAATTTACTGTTTTTAAAAAAAAAAAAAGTTTATTAAAATTTCTAGTTAAAAAAAAAAAATTTTGCAAAGGGAAAAAAGAAAAGAAAAACAACAACAAAATAAAACGTAACTTTAGGAAAGTTTCCCATTTTATGGCCCTGTTTGAGTACACAAATTAAACAATTGCTTCGGGGGAAGGCCCCACCATCATCATGGAAAACAAAACAAATATGAATATGGAAGATTGCAATTTAATGAGGATAATAGAATCAAGTGGCAAAAGTTTATTGCTGTTGTAAAATTCCTTAAAAGATCCCTTTATTTCAAAGAAAAAACCACTTTGTTGCCGTTGCAAATTTCTTACCACAAAGATCACTCTAATTCAAAGGAAAAAACTCTTTAAGCCTGCTTTTGTGAATGAACTTTCATGGCCGATTTCTTTGTTGGGTGAAAGACTGTTTTAAACTTTGATTTTCTTTCATGGAGCGCTTTTATCCTATGATAATATCTTGATTTTTGGTTTTTTCCTTTTATGCTGTGTTCTATTTTCCATGTTGTGTTGTTTGGTAAGATCTGTGTTTTCAAAGTTCACCCACATTAAAGACCAGAGCCAATTGATACAGAGATGTCTACACTTAAACTGGGTATGTGATTCAAGTTAATCTTCTTGTTTTATTTTTTTAAGAAAATCCTTTTAATCCTTGTTTTAACTCTCCTATTTATTTTATTTTTCCCAGGAAAGTGTTTTGGGTGGATATACATTAGTGCTCAGATTTTATTGCCTAGAAGCTAAAGAAATGGGTAAGTGCAAGATGTTGGTATTGATTTTTTTTTTTTTTTTTGAGTTTTGTTTTAACAGTTTTCTTGGGCTTTAATTTCATTAAAATACAGTGATCATGTGCATATTTAACCCTGAAAGTTTAATTTTTCATACACTTATGAGTAAACTTAGACTTGGTAATGTGTACCAATCTGCTCTGATTTTAAGTTTGGATTTTTATGTTTTTAACCCTTCTCTCTCGATTCAGATATACAGTCTATAAATGGTGTATTATGTTCACTCTATGTACACTGTAATTCCGCTATTGACATTATTTTGTTCCAGATTTTGTCAATTTGGTATGATTTTGTGGCGAATTTAACTAAATGAATTGATTCACAAGTTTATTTTTCTTGGATTAGCTACTTATTAGAAAGGTAGACTTCCGGAGTAGTAGCTATTTTGGTATTTGATTTTATTACATACATGCCGGAAAACCATGCCAGGTTCTGTTCGGCTCAAAAAAGAACTGGATGCCACACATTGGCTCATGAGTGCATACTACCACCTTACTATTAGCAATGATTTAAAAAAAAAATAATAATTAAGAGAACCGAGATTTAGTCCCGGCTTGGAGCTTATTCAGCGTTAATTTGTACAAGGCGAACACTCCCATATAACAGCTGTGTAAATGCAAGAACAACTATGAAACTTGTGGATCCATTAATTCTAATGATTTCTGACTATAGATTAGTTACTAAACAATAGACAGTAGGCAATGTCATTTGCTATCTAAATAACCTCTGAATAATGTCATTTCAATCTTTTAAAATATGGGAACTTACTATTACCAATGATCCAATCATACTTTTAAACTCTTACCTTAAGCGATCTTTAGCAGAAAAAGTTCTTTTCACAAATAAAATTGTGTAGTCATGTTGTGTAGTTCATCTAGTCCATCCTATTGTTCATTTGATATATTCCAATAATTTATAATTTGGATTTGATCCACCAGCAGGTAATTTACTCTAAATTATGTCCGTTGTTTTTAATACTCCTTACTGAAAGTCCCCAGCATAGAAAAGGTATTAGAAAACTTAATGTTAGGTAGCTGGTCAACTATTGGAATAATGCATCATCATATGTATAGTAGGGAGATTCCATTATAAATTAACGTTGTAGATAATAGTCCTAGTACAATCAAGAAACATCCATTGTAAAACAACCAAATTCATTGAATCTATGTTCATTTTTGTCTCCTAGTAATCCAGGTTCACAAATTTAAAATGGTATTAGAGCAGAGTAGGACTGGGAGTGCCATGAAAGATCATACTGCAAACTAGATCTCTCCTGAGTGGTTAATGTTCAGAGTCGAGACATGTCTTAATTTGTAAGGAAGATTGATATACAAAAGAAACTACATTCATGTATATTGTTCTAGAAAATATGTAAGCCTAAGAAATTGCAAAATATGCACAAGCAGAGCAAAAGTTGTTTGATGCATGTGAAAATTCTTCCTTGGAATGCATTTGGATTGCTTGGTTTAAGAGGTTGTAGAAATATGCATTGGCCTACATTTTATCCTGTGTTGTTGAAGATAGAATGCCGTGAAAGGCCTTAACTATTGTTGAAGTTGAGTTTGAAGAGGCGTCAATATGATGATGAATTTTGTAGCTATAATGATCTGTAAAAGATCTGGGGTAAGAAAAGACCAATCAGAGTTGCATGACATTGGTGCTGAGTATTTTTCAAGTCTGTTAGGTGCCCAGAATCCCAGTTGGGTTCACGGTGATACCGTTGATTATCATGACAAACTTCATACCAATGCTTATTGTTCAGTCCAGCCCAATTTTACCCTTGGTCTCCATGGTAGTAACCCCCCGCAGGCCTTAATTCTCATGATATAATTACGTGGCATAAAATTGATTCTTGAAAGCATTTATGCTTTAGTCTCAAGTCATTGTGTCTTTGTGCTTCTAAACATACTGCATAAATGTGACTTATTGTCAGGTACTACGTTCCTTCTCCAAGCCACAAATCTTGTTGATTGGGGTAGACATACCGATAGCTACAGTTTCTATATTTTTTATCTGCTTAGCATTTTTGTGATATTTATATTCTTCCTTGTGAGGATCTCTATGTTCCTTGTCGATTGATTCCTTCCATATATTTTTCTCGCAGACATGCTCTCCATGCTCATCGTAATGGCCACATCACCCTCTCCATAGAATACAAGCCAGCTAGCATGGTGGAGACACATAATCAATTAATGTAGGAAGTTGAGTCTATTCCTTCTGAACCAATTCCTAATGTATCCAGTACAGGCCAACCCATAGTTAAGTACAATGCAAAAACCAAAAATAAATAACCTCTTGTGCGATCTCAATCGATGCACAGGCAGTCCATAGTAACAAATCCAAAGACTGCTAGAACCAATTTCACATCTACATCTGAAAAAGGCTCTAACTCCTGAGTTCCTTAGGAAAATAGCAAAACATCCTAGTTTTCATGAATTTTTATAAGGAAAAATATCTGAAGAATAGATTTTTTGAGAATCTGAAACATTAGAAGAAAATAAAAAAGAAATCGTGTCAAATGATTTTCAGTTTGAAAAATTAGGCATGATCAGAGATAGGTCTAGATTATCTAGATCTATAAATTAAAAGAATGCCAAGATTAAAGGAAAGTTAGGAGCTGATGAGGTTCAGTTTGAGCATTATTAGCTAGGAAGATGTCCAAATCAAAGTAATGTTGTGTATGACTTATATACAAACACTTGGGGAAGGTATGAAGTTCATCTTCATGCAAAAATGGACAAAACACAAAGCCAAGCACCAATTAGCACAATTGGCAGGTGCAGTGGATGACTTCAGCCCAAGAAAACATAGAGGACATCGCTAAAGATGTTTTATACTCTAATGATCTTTTGCAAAAATGTTTTAAAGATCTTGGAGAAATGAAGACTGATGCCAAAGAACATAGAAATAAAACTAGATAAATGCTTGAAGAAGTTCAAAAGTCTAGAAATGATAATACTAAAGCATTGGATGCTTCGGTAGATTCTAATACATTTCTGCAGGATAAAGCTAAATATGCAGATAGTAAACTTGACAGTACTGAAAAGTCAAATAAAAATGTTCTTTATGCTTCAAATTAAATTATAAAGGATGCTAATAATATTTATCATATAGTAGCAAATTTTGATTCAGTTCTTACATCTATTAAACATTATACTAAAAAATTGCAATATTAGTAGGGTAGCTTCAAAGATGATTTTACTAATTATTCTGTGTACACCAAAGATGCATTATCTGACTTGTTACAACACAAGCATAAAACAAAATATTCTCTAGGTATAATTCAGAAATATACAAAAAACTTAAGGTGTTGTAGTCAGCTGGTGACAGTTCTGGGGAAGATGCAAGCACATCTCAACAACGTCATGCTATTAAGAAGAAAATTAGAAAATAAACTCGACATTTTCCCAAGAGTCAATCAGAGATGGAAACATCTTCTATGCTGCCCAGTGTCAAGAAGATGATACAAGAATTTGATCTTCTCAATATAAGCGCAGTGCTAGTAAATAATTCTGAAGAATTAGAAATTGATTGGCTTCAACATGCCCAATAGATACAATAGCAACAACAAGAGTAGACTGAAGAAATGGAGCCTCATGGTGCAATTGAAGATCCAAGAGAAGAAACAGACAATAGCACGGAGATGCAGATAGATTCTACATCTACTAGTTCATCCTCTTCTAAAGGTGATTAGGAAATGGGAATGTATGAAGACTCAGTCGTGCATTCATTAAGAAGGAGATTAGTGTATGTAGATATCAATGAACCGCAAGATGCTATAAAAAAAGAGTTGACACTTCACATATCGACCGACCTCCCATCCTTGGAGATCTCCTAGGAACAGGTCAAATGCGGTCCATTTTTCTGAATGGATTTATCCTCAGCATTGATAAGGTTGTAGATCCATCTGAGTGGATAACTCTTTATCTTGATAATATTTAAAATCTTGCTTCTCAATGCCTGTAATAGCAGTTGCAAATCAAGTTTCATATTCTACCTGGACCATGGTTGGAAGGTTGAGATATTAGTGGGAGACTATTACAGAAGTTGATGGGACGCATCTACCAGGAGAAACTGAGGTACATGTTAAAAATACAAGTAATAACCAAATTTCTATTCGTGGATTGAATACTTTACAGGCTACAATCCTTGTCGAGTTCAGTTTTAAACGACCAAGGAAATCTGATGAAGCCAAGTTCTAGTTGTTTGCTATGAAGCTCTGTGACCTAAGCAAATTCAAAGAGTACTCACTTTCTTTCCAAGCTTTAGCGTATCAAGCAGGTGAGTCCAACTCCCAATGGGTCAAAGAGTTATATTTGAATAGCCTTCCTTGTATGTTAGGTAGCTGATGTACTTCTCATTTCAAAAAGTATAATCTTACCCCAGACCAACATACACTTTTTGAATTGACAAATTAAAAAAGAATCAAATTGCTTAAATAATGTCATAAGAAGTTAGTCACTTCTAATGTTGACGCCTATAATCCCTGATGTAATTTACAAAAATACTATAAGGTCTTTGCCCAACTTAAATCTTGGGGTTGCAATAAAGATAAACATGCGTGTTCTTGTAAACCATCCAAAGTCTGCCCATAAACCTAAGTTTAAGTCAAAACATAGTTCTCAATACTTCTCTAAGAAACCTAGGTTCAATAAAAATGTTTCAAACCTGTTCCGGTTTTTAAGAAACAAATTTCCCATTGAGAATCATCTAGGAAACATAAAACATTAATGTACAAATGCAGTACTCCCAAGGCAATTCCTCCTCATGTTAACTGTTACACGTGCAGTGGCAATCATTATGCTATTGACTGCTCTGGGGAAAATGTCAATTTACCCACCAAGGCATTCTTTGAGCTCCTTGACGTGCAAGCATGGTGAAAAAATATACCAATAAATGAAATTTCTAAAAATTCTTCTAAACAATTTTATTGCCTAACTGAGGTTACAGATAGTTCTACTTAGGAAGAAGGAATGTACATCATGATAAGGAGCCACTATGACAAGTTGAGTAGAGAACGTATGCTTAAGTAATGGTAAGTATGCTCAAAAGAAGAGTTGGATGAAGATATAGCCCAATCTCTATTAAAAAAAAATATATAAAGGATAGAATCCCAGATCAAAGTGGCTTCGACCAAAGACATTCAAAAATGCTTATTCTAAAGCAGAGATATTAACTACAAGTCATCAACATGATAAAATTATGAAGAACCTAAAGGCTGAGAAGAAAAGGATTAAATAGAGATTGAATCAGTTCAATAATACCCAGTCGAGAAAACGTTCTAATCATGATCTAGATTGGAAAGTCGTCAGAAAATATGGGTTTCACCCTACCAGAAAAGTAAAATAGCCAAATGATGGATATACTATTCCAAGGTGGCAAAAGCATGTTCTGCGCTCTTATACTACTCCAGAAGAAAATGTCTCTGAGTAAAAAGTTGCTAAAATCAAGACTCCTCATGAACAAGTGGTAAGTGCCTTAAATCTCAGTCAAATTTGCACTACAATTGTAGAGTGCAGAAAATAAGGAGAAATCGTGATAACTATTGTTTCTCAGTTGGTTAAACAAGTTGAGGAGTTAAGAACTGATGTGCAAGAAATCGGATATGCTATAAGCCATAATAAACATACTAATAAGTCTGGTGAAGAATAAGTTGTAGGTATGATGTCAACTAAACATTCAACATACATATGTATTAATTTCAAAATTGATAGGTATAACAAGAACAACCTTCATGCCTTTGTTGATTTGGTTGTCCAAGGAGCTTTGCATGTATAGGATCCATCCTAGAACAATATTGGGAGAACAGTCAAAAGGATATGCAAGGTACGGCCATATCAGGGGTACCCATTCAATTTGGAAGGATAGCTCCAAATATTCCTATTTGGATATCTGGAGAATAAATTAAAATTACATTCACTAGGTTTCTTGCACAAGGTACTAATCTATTGATTGGAAATATGTTTTGTTAGTATTAACCCTTTACGGAGTATAAGAGTCTAATTATTTTATGAAAAAATGGTAAAGAGGTCCAGTGCCAGTGTTAATAAAATCCAATTCAAAGTTTGCCAAGATTGAAGACTCATGGACTAAGGAGATTATAATAATGAAGAGAGCAAGAAATAACAAAAGCTACTTAGGAAGAACAATATATGGAGAGTAAGTCACATCCAAATCCTTTTGATGCAAATGAAGAAAAAATCATTAAGAATTACACTAGTATGAATCTTCTTCAGTTTTGGAAATCTGAACTAGATGAATGTAGTATAGTGCTAAAACGAAGGATTTGAGAATAAAATCCATATCCATTTAGCCCTTGTGAGAGAAAGGATATAGACACTGAGTTAGCAGAACTCATAAAATGTGGTTATATATATATAAGGTTTTCAAGAGAGTTGGGTCTGCTTTGCTAAATTTTATTTTATGTTTTGTTATTTGTATTTATATATTTTTTAAATATTTTCATATACATATACATCTACGTATACATATACATATATATATTCAAATATACAAAAATAAAAATGAACAATTTTTTATGTTTTAATTTCAAAGTCCATAATAAATATGTTGATCTCGTAATTATTTTTATATTTTTATAAATTCATAACATATGATTTAAATTTAAATATTTTTTAATATTTGATATTTTATGTATATGTAAATTTATAATATATAGTTTAAATTTAAATATTTTTTAATATTGATCAATTTTATTTAAAATTAAAATAGAGTTATATATTTATTATATAATTATTAATATTTTATATAATTTTATTAAAATATATGAATAAATTATTTTTATTAATTGATAATTAAATAGATTTTTTGTATTTTAAAATCGTTAGATAAAAATTTGAATGCTTTATATATAGATGCATTTAAGATATGTGTGTGTGTGTGTGTGTGTGTGTGTGTGTATTAAATAGTTAACTGGTTAGTTACATTCCTTAAATAGTTTTATTTTAAATAATTATAAATAGTTAATTGGTTAGTTATATTGAAATATATAACTATATAATACACACACACACACACAAAATAATTAATTGGTTAGTTATGTTGTTTATTTATGTTTATGTTTCTTTTTTTTCAGGGACCCATTGATTTTTTTTTTAAGGGTGACAGTTATATTAATAAAGGATTATAGTAATTTGAAAAAAAAAAATTATTTAAAAAAAAATTAATTATTGTAAATTTTGAAGGACACTTTAGAATGGATAATTATTATTTAAAAAAAATAAAAATTAAAAATGAACATTATTGATAATAAGTTATAAGAGATGGACATATCCAAAAATTACATTTTTTATGTGGATAAATATATAAATGGTTGCTAAATTTAAATAATGAAGGAACCTTTCCTTGGTTGTAAAAGGACTCACCTAATAAATTTATAAAAGTGTTTCATTAAAAAATAAGTTGTTACTAATATAATTTTTAAGTGTGCTATAATAAAATTTAATTTTTATTTTCATAGTCCACTTTATAAATATAATTAATAAAATTTATTAAGTGAAGTGTTCAAACTGATAACACATACTAAAGACCCAGAAAATGACAAACCTTTAAAAGTTTTCATTGATGGATACATGAACAGACCCTATGAAATGGAAAGCTTTTCACTTAGAGAGATAGCTAGATCATGGTCATATAATTCCAAACAAAGGTGAGATAATAAATGAGAGGTTAGGAGTGTGACAACTATTATGAGAGTGTTCTCAAAGTTTACTATAGTGTCAGTGCAAAAATCAGAAAAATGGGTTGACTTATGTTGGTCAGAGTTATTGCTTTACAAGCCATTTCATAATATAAAAAGAGATATCAGACTTGATGATGATATAATAACATCAAACTGAGAATTATTGAATTACAATCCCTGGCATGTGGAGCAGAGGACTATCCCAGAGACCATAAAAATCAAAGCAATGTTGAATGTGATGGTGTTCAATCTGTTTATCAAAATACAATGGAACATGAGTGGGAAATCATATCAAGGATACATCGTGAGCTAATTATGGAAGTATTAGAATTAGATATGTTGGGAAGAAGAGATCTTGATAGATAAGCACCATGAAATCATAAATATAAAGGAGAAGAATACACAACTTCAGCTATAAATTTCATAAGCATAATGAAAGACAATGAGTTATTCATACCAGAGGATATAATAAGTAATATTTCATATGGAACCTTAGGTGCCAAACAAAAAAAAGCATTTGATATAATCATGAGACATTTTTTTCAGACTCATAATATCACACCACTATGCATGATAATTCAAAGAACAATAGGAATAGGAAAATCACATCTAATTGGTGCCATTAATGAAGCTTTTGAAAATGAATCATTGACTATGCAACATTTTCCAATTCTATTACTTGCACCAACTAGAGTTATAACATTTAATATTAGTGCTTTGATAATCCACTCAACACTATGAATCCCAATCACATCCTTTTTAGAATTCAAAGGAACAAGATTCATAAGTTTTCAAGAAAAAATGTGACATATAAAATACATATTGATTGATGAAATGAGTTTCATTAAGGAAAAAATGTTATAGAATATAGATGCATGACTTTGTCAAGCATTTCCAAAAAATTCAAATATGAGTTTTGGAGGTAGATCAATCATTTTATTAAGATATTTGTGTCAGCTACCTCTTGTGAGTGATAAATCACCATACAATAGTAAAAAACATGGAAAGTGACGACCAAAAAAAGTTTCGAGTGATGACCAAAAAAGGTTTCGACATCTGCTCACAAATATTAGAGATGCACATTAAACTATTGATGATTGGAAACTATTGATGTCAAGGATAAATAGTGTATTACACCTGAGCATCAGCGAATGTTTTGACAATTCTATTCATTTATTTTCAAGAAATGATAATGTGAAAAATCATAACAGAATGAAATTAAAATCATTAAAAAGATTGATTACATGGAGCATTGCTACTAGAATAAGTCGTACCAATCCATCAAGAGGTCAGAATGATAAATTAGATGTGGAGTTATTAATATCTAAGGATGTAAGGATGATGTTAACCTCTAATCTATGGATAGAAGCAAAACTTGTAAATGGATATCTAGGATTATTCCAATTATAAAAACTTGGAATTTCCCCACCAGAGCCACAAGCATGTATTTATGGTAGAATTTGATAATTACTCTCGAATGTCATTTGTAGATGCAACTCCACATACAATTTCAATTATACCAATACAAAGGGGACGAACATGACAATTACCTTTAAGACTGGCTTGGGGATTGTTTATACATAAATCACAAGGATTGAACATGTATAGTAAACAAACCTGGAAGTTCCCCACCAGAGTCATGAGCATGTATTTATGATAGAATTTGATAATTACTCTCGAATGTCATTTACAGATGCAACTCTACATAAAATTCCAATTATACCAATACAAAGGGGATGGATATGACAACTACCTTTAAGACTAGTTTGGGGATTATCCATTCATAAATCACAAGGATTGACTCTTTCTATAGAAAAAATTGATATAGGATATATAGAAAGACACATTTGTGGTCATCTCACATGTAAAATAATGTTACTCAAGTCCTTAAAACTACAATAATGTTACATGTTTAATATCATATATATTATATTTATTTTCACATATCGATATCTATTAAATTATTTTTTTAAATTTTCATTGAATGTGATATATATTTCTTATTTGGATGAATATGAAATGATGCATTAATTGGTATTTATTGTTAAATATGCATGCCACACCTACAAGTGCTACTAGCATAGATATCTTAAATACATTTATCTAAAATATGTTGAGAGATATCAATCTCGAGGTGCCTATCTAACATACATCATAATATAGATGCTTGGAGATTGATATATCTCTATGTATTTTAGATAAATATATTTAAGATATCTATGCTAGTTTATAAATATGATGTAGTAAAATCTATGTTTATAATGTGCTAATATTTTTTATGATAACTTATTTGGTTAATTATCTATAAATTAATTATTTTTACAATTTCAATGTTATGATTATTTATAAATATAACGTGGTAAAATCTATATATTACCTATAAATTAATTATGATTATCTAATTATTTATAAATATAATGCAGTAAAATTTATATATTATCCATAAATTAATTATGATTATTTATAAATATGATGTGATAAATATATACATAATTTATAAATTAGTTATGATTATCTAATTAAAGGGTGGGGATAAGGGTGGTTGGCTGGCCAACCCCTTCCTTATGCCAATGTGGATGGGGTTGGGGTCGGCTCAGGGGCCATGCCCCCAAACCCCTCTCAAAACCTTTATTATATAAAGATAAATATATATAATTATTATTTTATTATTTTGTAATCTTTATAATATAATTTATACTATGATGTGAGGTATATATATACATATATATTATATTTTATAAAATAAAATGCTATATATATATATATATATATATATATATATAATTTTGTTGTTATTATTATTTTTTTATCAAAGAAAACAATACTTTTAATATTATTTTGTTTTCTTAAATAATATATTGATTTTATAATCTCAATGGTCTTGTTTTATTTGTTTGATATATCTAAATATAACACAATATAAATTATATATTATAATGGATATTTTTTGCAACTATATTTTATTTGTTTGAAATAAAATGTAAATTTGAGGCCAAGAGTATGGGGAGGAGTCTTTACTGAATAAAAAAAGAGCCAATGCAAAAGTAAGAGTAGAAGAAAATCTTAAGGAATTGACTTTGGAAATTAATGCTATTAAGGAGGTCATAGAAAGTATCATAACTTTGGTGGCAAAATGAAACATTAAAAATATGGAGCAATGAATTTATTTGGAGGATTCTACAAGGAGGTTCAAAGAATTCTTCATGGCCCATTTTAATCTTACTGAGGCCATAAATGATAACTTGACCCATATTAAGAACTTCATGGAGAATAGTGGGAAAGAGTTGAGGGTGCACACACAGGTCCTAACCATGCTCAGAATAAATATAAATGATATCAAGGGGGTATAGAACACATTGTTAAGCATTGTTGATCACACCATGAATATCAAGGACCATTTGCATCATTAGCACTAGGTGAAGAATACTAACCAACACAACAACCATCATAATGAGGAAGAAGGAGATGAAGAGGAGGAATAACATCTGAGTACTAAACCCTTGTTTATTATGTTATGAACAATCATTAGTATTTAGCTATTTATTGGGGACCTTGTTAATGTATAAGGTTCTTATGTACGGGTCTCTAATTTTATGTAAAAGATTATTATCATATTCTTGAATAAAAATATTTAACTTATAAAAAAGAGAGAATTAATTTGAATAATAAGTGTAAAAGTAAATCCAATATCATTTTATCTAATTTTATCAAAATTAATAAATAGATAAAGACTAGTTATACAAGAATCTTGTTTTTTGATAAATAAAAGTTTTATTCATGAAACTACTATAAAAATCTTATAGACAATCATGATAACCATATTTTGGGACCTTATACATCAGCAGGGTCCCTAAATACCACTAAGAATAATATTCTACCATAACTAATTTACTAGATATTAGTTTTCATATTCTATTCTTCCTCTTCTTCTCTAGCGTTCTCCATCTGATGACTGGTGTGTTGATTGTTTTTATTGATGCAGATTTTATTTTATGTTCATTGTGTCCTCAAAAATGCTTGATAATGTGTTATGCACCCATGTGATTTCATTTGTATTTATTCGAAGGATTTTTAGAATTTGTGTGTGCAGTCTTAGCTCCTTTCCACTATTTTCCTTGAAATTATTTATATAGATCAAGTTGTCATTTATGAATTTCATTAGATTAAAGTGAGCCATAAAAAATTATCTGAACCTCCTTGTTGATTCCTTTAAGTCTTTCTGTTATTTTATATTTTCATTATTTCGCTTGATCACTATGGTTTTGATACTTTCCACTACCTCCTTAATTGCATTAATCTTTGCTGCCAATTCTTTGAGATTATCCATTATTCTCTCTTGCACATTAAATTTTTCCCTATTGGGAAACATTTCTTCCCCATGCTCCCAACCCTTATCTTGTTGAGTATCCTCTATCTTAATTGTAAACTGCCTCTTCAAAGGCCCTTCTTGGGTTGTTCCAGCCTATCTCTTTCCATTATTTGAACCCCCCGCCCCCAACTCCCCCTCACAATTTTCTACTTCATTTTTTTTTCTTTTATCCTCTTCCTTTTGATACCCACTCCTTCTAATCCATCTCCTTCCCTCTTGGAAGGTGGCATAGAAGTGTCTACCCCTATGGGTTGTTTCCATTTCCTCTTCTTGATCAAAGCTATTAATTTGATTTAATTCAACCTCTCTAACCTACCCTAGGCATCTTTGTTTTTAATGCTCCAACACTTGTTCCTTCATTGTCTCTTTTAGAGTTCTCATGTACATCTTGGACAACATGGGGAATCTCCTTGGATCTATTTTATCCATTCTCCTCAGTGATTTATGCATGAATTTGATCCTCTCTTGCACCATTATGCTCTCCCATGATCTCTTGAGCTAGTTGTTTAGTTACAGCTCTAATTTTTTCTAGAATATTAATTGAAATTGTCAGCAACAACATTATCACCTGTAGCAATGCCATCATCACTTCCAATCTAGTTTCCCACCATTATGTCAGTTTTACTAAGATCTAAAAATATTCTTCTATTTCTTTCTTACGTACACATGTATTTATTCATTATCTCTTCCATCTTTTATTCATTCTTGATTTTATTTTATGGAAAGTGTCTCCCCTTATCGCATATTTCCATCCTTTCTTGCAATCACCATACTTTCCTTTTCTTTCATTTCTCTCCTTGCCCGGTGAACTTAGGGACTACCTGATCGTGAGTTAATCTATGTAAGGTTTTTTTGATTTTTTAGTAAAAAAACTATTACTTCTACATCTCCCTAGCTAATGAACATATCTCCTACACTCCTCAGATCACACCATTCCTCCTATCCATGGATTTAGCAACTCAACCTTCCCTTCCTATAAATTTGTGACTAAGTTATTTTTGGCTATTATCTTCCTCTTCTCTATACTTTTACCTTTTAATTCTGACATTCTTTATTAATAATTTTTGTTAATTCCATCATTTATTTTTCTTCCATAATATTCCTCATATTTCCTTTTTTCTCTTCCATTTCAATTTTTATCTCATAATTTGCAAGCCAATTTGTTGCCTTATTGCCTTCTTGTAGTATGTGGCTTATTTTAATTTCCTTAAATTTCTTAATCAAGTGGCTCACTTCCTCCATCACTCCTTGCAAATGCTAATTTAAATTTTTCTTTTTCTTCTCCAAAGAGTTTATGATGATTAGCAAGTTACCTTCTATTTCTAGACTTGTGATTTTTTCTTCGATGGCCATCTTTAGGCCCACCACTAGGCCTTCTGCTTCTGCTAAATTATTCATATTAAATCTAGTTGAAATTGCCTTAAAGGATTTCACCTACCCAAGGTGGTCTCTGAATATGGCTCTTACCCTAGATTTACTAGGGTTTTGTTTCGATGTGCCATCAAAATTTTCCTTATGCCAGTTCCGCTCTGGGGGAAGCCAGTTCAGTTTTTTCCTTAGGTCTATTCTCTTTTGTTTTTCACTTGATTACATAGACTCAAATTTTTTTGGCTTCCCCTCAGTTATTAAGGATTTTGACTTCCTCTAGACCTATTTCCTTATTTTTTATTTGTTTGGTTACTATGATGACTTGCATAATGTTGGCTTCTATTTCCCTTTAGATTTCCTTGATAGATTTATTTCCTGTCTTTGCCTCAAATATACATTTATTCCTTTCCAGCCATATTTTTCATGTTATAAATCTTGGACCCATGTTTCAAATATCATTTAAAATATTTAATCTCTTATTCCAGTGTCAAGCCTTCAACTGATTATATACTTTATCACATGCACTCCAGCTCATATTAAACTTGTCTAAAAAAATGTACCATAAATTGGATGCAAAATTGTAGTGTTGTATAAGGTGATCTAAGTTTTATTTATTGTTTAGACACATGATGCATCTTGTTGGGCCTTGGATCCCTCTCTTCTTTAGGTTCTCCCCTATTAAGATCTTCCTATGTGTTGCCAACCATAATAATTTTTTTGTTTTAGGCCATGCTTTTGACTTCCATATGCTTTTCCAAACTGAGGTAATTAGGTCCCTTTACATGTCTTCCTCATGGGCGTCATAACCTTATTTGACATAGTATTCCCTTGTTCCCTTCCTATTCCATTTAATCTCATTTGGCTCTAGGTTCCATGGAATCTTGAATCCTCTTAGTATTTTGTTAAGGTCCTTTTGTTCTTTATTCTAGGTTTTGTCTCTATTCTAAAAGCATTTCCAAGTCACTAGTTCAAGCCCTACAACTATTTTTTCTTCTTAATAATCTTTTACTTTTCTCCCCCACTGCCTAATACTTTCCTCTTTAATCTCTACAAATCTAGGACCCATTTTCAGCAATCTTTCTAACACCTAGTTATCTTCCCAGAAGTCAGTATCTTTGTCATTCTTCACTTGCTAAAATAAGCCCTTTGAGATGATTTACCCGGCCTCCTTCATACTATTCCATATAGGGGAGCCACTTGGAAGATTCTGAGTTGTAAACATTTTTCTCGGGTTTCTTCCATCTAGATATTTTTTTTTGATTAACTCACACCATTTTTCATTGCATCTCATTCTTACTCTCCACACAAACTTTGCTAATAGTTCTCGGTTAGTCTTCTAGAGATTTATTATTCATGCCCCCCGGGATAATGTATTGCATATCTTTTTCCAAGACAAAAGGGGTATCTTGGCCTTTTATCTTATTCTTTACCACAAAAAGCTTCTGATAACCCTATTTATTTCTATCAAAATTTGTTTGGGCACCTTTACAGAGAAAACTAGTAGTTGGTAGTGGTTTGTAACATAGACTTGATAAGGGTTATCCTACCTACATAATTTAGCTACTTACCTTTCTAGTTTATCAAATTATTCTTCATATTTTCTAGGATGATCTATCAGATATTATTATCCCCTTTCCCTTTCATTAGTAAAAATCCGAAGTAATTGTCTAGAAATGTGGCTGCTCCAAATCATAGGATTTTTGATAAAAACCTTTGTAGATTTTGAGAGACATTTATGGAAAAAAATTGATTTACTTTTATTAATGCATTGTCCTAAAGCCCTTTTGTAACTTATTAATAGGTCCCTCATGACTTTGATTTCTTGAAGTCTAGGCAAAGCAAATAACATTGTGTCATCCACAAACTGTAGGTGAATGTGGGATGGCAAGCAACAAGGGGGTGGAGAGTCTCAACTAGAAAAATGTTGATTTATTTGAGTTTATATTGTTCAAAATGATAGTTTATATTGTTTAAAATAGTTTATATCATGTTTGTTTGAAAAATAATTACTTTTATTAAATGATATTTTACAATTGTTTCAAATACTCTTAGCTATATATATATATATATATAAAATATGTATATATATATGTATATGTATATATATATATATATGTATATGTATATGCATATATATATATATATGTATATGTATATGTGTATATATATATATATATGTGTGTGTGTGTGTGTGTGTATATATATATATATGTATATATATATATATGTATATATATATATATATGTATATATATATATATATGTATATATGTATATATATATATATATGTATATATATATATATCTGTATATATATATATATATATATATATATATATATATATATATATATATATATATATATATATATATATATGTATATATGTATATATATATATATATATATATATATAGTATTGTGGTCAAGTTTATATATTATATGGAGAAAAAGTAGAGTAAATATTCTATGGAATTATACTATTCTAATGCATAGTTCTAGTATTTGAATACATTGTTATACTATTATATTGTTCTAGTAGTTATAGATTTGAATGCATTATTATACTGTTCTAGTAGTTGTAGTATTGAATGCATTGTTATAGTGTTATATTGTTCTAGTAGTTGTAGATTTGAATGTATTGTTATACCGTTCTAGTGGTTGTAGCATTTGATTGCATGGTAATAATGTTCTATTAGTGGTAGCATTGAATGCATTCTTAAACAGTTCTAGTAGTTTTAATATTAAATGCATTGATTGTGGTGAAATTTGGAAATATGCCAACCCAACTATAAGAAAAATATTTCTAGTAGTTATAGTATTTGAATATTATAGTAGTTAATGGAAAAATAGCCTCTTGTAGAGTAGATATTTTATGGAATTATACTATTCTAGTATTTTTGTATTGAATGCATTATTAGTGTTATATTATTCTAGTAGTTGTAGATTTGAATGCATTATTACACTATTCTAGTATCTATAACATTGAATGCATTGATTGTGGTGGAATTTATAAATGTGACCACAATTTCCAACTATAGGAAAAATATTTCCTATGTATTTGTGTAATGGTACTAATGTAAACATGCAATAGAATAATTATTGTTATAATACTATGCATATATTATATCTATGTATATTCTATCTAAATTTATATTATAGATAATTAAGATAATGAAAAATAATAAATCTTAATAATTAGAGTTTTAATGGCAAGATAACTAGTGTCCTATGGTGCATCATGCATGTCTAGACATAAGACTTGTATGTTTCAATGAATGCTATAAGGAAATGCTCTATACAATGTTAACAAGAATTATGATTAATACTTAATGAATGACATGCATTACAAAGATAAATTACTATTTGAAATACAAACAATTTTAATAGGACAAAACAAAATTAATTCCAATGTATTGAATAAAATTCATGATTGTAACATCAAGGAAATAGATTATAGAATTTAATGTATTTGAAGATGAAAGAATAAGAAATATTTTAGAAAATAGTAATTTTTATACTTATTAACTAAAAGTTGGGTAGCTGAAACAATCTTTGAGAAACTTGCTCATCATAAGTGTGATTTGAATCTACCATGCCAATACCGTATTCAGTCTTGGTATTCTAATCTTTTGTATTGGTAGCTATATTAGTCACACCTCTTATTTCTACTAGAGAATTCCATGTTTCCATTTCTATATCATATGGAAACTTGTCCACAAAATAATTTGAAACATATAGTCTCAAGCAAATCTCTACATTTTTATCCAATTTGTTTCTAAGTTTTGACTTTATGAAGGATAATACACTAAACACTCGCTCATATTCAACGGAACCCAAAACCATTGTTTGAATAGGTTCATATAATCTAAAATATTCACTAATACTTTCTTGTAATGTGCTACTTGGATATAGTTTTTGCCATACATGAGTAATGACACCATTTTTTGTTGGGTCACTTCAACACTGAAATTGATCCATCATTGTAATCCTAATCTATGTTGATTGAGACATCAGTAATTATTTATTTAAAATACCATTAAATATGAACTCCATTCACATCTGTAGATTTATAGAGATGCATAACAATTGTATTCATGTATTTGTGAAATAATGTGTTTATTTGTTCTTGCCTATTAACACTATTCCAAAAAATGGGATTCACAACCCCCATGCCCTCCAACAACTCATCCCTTTGAAAATGTTATTTGATATCATTGGATAAAATTTGTGAGATTTTTCTCAATTTAATTTGTGTTTTAGACAAAATAGTATCATATAGTAAATGTGTCACATGTACATCTTCAACTCATACAACTTTGAGTCTTCTAGAGCATGTGTGGATTGGGATCTTAATGCCATTTACCATGACACAAAGATAATCATGTCTATTAAATTTCAAATAAATCTCTAGATTCTAAAAATAGGTCCATGAAAACTTTCATTTGATGTGTATAATATATCTAAACATTGACATACATGTTTTCTCAAACGTATGAAGTCAACAATATACATAGATCTCTCTTGGGCATGTTTCATTAAATAGTTGATTTCCTTCAACATTGGTAAAATATCACATAATGTGAGTAAATTTTTTAAATCTGTTAAACGACATTACAAATCTTTTGCTTTGTCAACTTCCCTGTGATACTTATACATCAACCTTGTCAACGATGGATATTCCTAAAAAAATCTATAGTTAGGTTCATACATGGAAATCCATATGGTTTCAACATCTTTCAGTAGTTTGTTACCATCTATCACCCTAATTACAAAATTTTGGAACTCCATAAATATTTTTGGGCTGATTGACATGTATGAATGCAAGTCAAAAATAAGCTCTTCCACTTTTGTGACATTACTAAATGTGCTAAATTTTTTGTAAACAAGATTCATGCTATGGGACATGCAATGGATTGGAATCATAAATGAAGAAACTATTGTTTATAGGTGAACACAAAGACCCTTTCTATGCCCCTGCATCACTGATACACCATCAACACTAATACACACCAGCTTCATAGCTATGGCATAATCATCCATCCCAACTCTCTCTTAAATTAGATACAACCAATTTATGGAGGTTTTTACATTTCAATTTTCTACCATTTTATGGATAGCTAAAAGATGAAATTACCTTGAATAGTTTTCAAAGGTATACACATGCATGGAAACCCATGCTGTGTTGTCAACTGTAGTTTCCTCATCGATGGACATAAAGATAAATAATGATCTCTTAACACTTTATTTCAAATCTTCCTTCTCAACAATGGATACACATTTTGCCATTTCCCAAGCACTGTTATCTGACCAATGTGACTATGGAATATCTAGAAACCCATTATGTTGAAACAAAATTTTGTAATCTACAAAATTAGAAATAGGTCTTCTATTTTTTAAAATGTGGAAAATAGTAAAGAACTTAACATATTTTTCCCTAAGATTGGATTGCATAAATTTTCCAAATTGCACTTTGATGGTTCCCCCTTTCTCAAAAAGATGTTTTTATCACTTTTGATCATTTTCATATTCACATACGTATCTTACATGTATGTATTATTCTCCATTTTTCCTTCTATGTGTTCTTGTTATCTGTCTATCTAGGTGCTTGATGGATATATATATTTTCCTATAATGTTTCTCAATTATGTCCAATTTAAGTTGCATTTTATGTTCTTTTCCTAGTTTCCAACTACAAATTATATATCTGCATTCTGTTGGAGGCTCATTACCATTTTTCAATTCTATATGTTCTATAAATTAGATATTTTGCAACCCAGTCAACTTGAAAATACCTTCCTATTGTCCATGTACTTCTCTTCCTTCGACAAATTTTTTGAGTGAAATTTTAAACAAAATTTGGTGTCGGAAAAGAACTACATTTCTCTTGTGAAGTGTCCAGAGGTGTGTCTTCTAGGGGTGGCATTTTATCAATAAAATCTTTGGGTGGTGAGAAGTTATTGGGATTAATTATTTCTAATGAAATAGTGTCAATATCCATGTCAATTTCTACATTGAAATGGTTTTGCAATTTTTCTACAGTAAAAAAAATTAATTGATATTTTTTAAAAAAGTTTTAGAATTACCTATATTTGAAGTGCCTACTATTTGCACAGTCCTCTTTCTTGGATTTCTAAAATAAGAAATGATGTTGAATTTTTATGGTATTTACTATGATGCTTTACCATTTATATTACCTTTTGATGCAATAAATTTATTTTTAAGTGATTTAGTGCTACCAACTTCCTATCTACTACTCAGCATCAAGCTACGACCATGCATCATAGTCCTATCAGAAGAAAAATTATCATGTGGCATAATGCTATAGGGTGCCAATTTATAGTCATGTAACACACCACTCCTAGATGTCATGTTTCCATCATGTAGTAGATGGTTTTCAAGTTATCAGTTTCCATTACATGGCACATCATGTCTAGGTGGCAGGTTGCCATCATACAACACATTGCCATCAAGTGGCAGGTTCCCATCATGTGTTACATTGCCTCTAGGTGTCAGGGTGCCATCACATGACACATTGTGATTGGGTGCCTAGTTGTCACCATTTGACATAGTACCATTAGGAATATAATTTACATTGCATGGCATAATTCTGGTGGAGGTGGGGTTGCTGAAAGTAGTTGAGTGATAGAGTGTGGCCTCAAGTCTCAAGATCTTTACAATCTGGTAAAGAAATATACTTCAGTGGTAAGTTCATGACTTTTGGGAATATATGTACTATATATATGGAAAATTTCTTGGATACCACCATAAATATTTTAAATCATTGGTGAGCTGGCCCCTAAAAAAATGACATCCCAAAATTTTAGGTGAAAGGGTCAAATGTTGCACCCTAAAAAATTGCCAAATTCAAATTCCCTAAAATAGAATATTCATGAATTAATGACTATTAACCACTTAAATTTACCCTAGAAAAAGGATCTTGATCACATAACTTTAAGTGATTATATCTCACTTTGTGATTTTCATGTGAATACAAGACATTTTGAGATGTTAGATAGGCTCCTAAGTAGCTCTTTTTTGGAATTAAGTTGAGATTTGAACATGAAATCTTTATGAATAAAGCTTAAGAGGTCAAATTGTTCAAAACCCTTGCTAGTGACCCGATTGGATAAATGACATTGGAAAGATAATTTAATGGAATAGTTTACCTATAATGATGATTGAAACTTGTATAGGACTCTCTCTTGCTACTCCCCATGCTTTTGGACTATATGAAACTGTATGAATAGGGTACTTTTGACTATTTTATGTGTTTTTTAGGTTTAAAAAGGAGTATAAAGATGAAAAAACCTTTGGGAGAAGGATTATTACTTGGGATAACCCCTCATGTCCATTTAATTATTCATAACAACTCTTAAGTGTCTAAACTAGATGCTTCATCTTAGCCAGTCAAAATTGACATAGTGACCAAGCTAGTGAAAAGTGTGAAAACTCCAACTAAAAGTGATTTTAAGGTGTACCTAATGATTATAAATATATGGAAGGTATTGATAGGTATCATAAACTCCATCCGATGGGTTTTCATGGTAAAATAATTCATTTTTGGAGGCCAAGTGTGTAGGGTGCATGAAGGAAGAGTTTTTTGGACTACAGATGATGATGGCTCATTCCCAGATGATTACAAATAACTAAGCCTAAAAAAAATGAATTAAGAGGCATTTATGAAACCATTATAATTAATTTAAATCATCATACCTATCTCTAATAATTTTTGGTATGTTTAAACAAGTTCAAATCATGATGGCATGTTTTTGAGCTAGAATGAGGAGTTTCATGCCACTTTGCAAGAGTTTCATGCCTTGTATGGGAACTTGTACTTCTTGAAATTACATGGTTCATTTCATATCTTATTCTCATGCATAATTAACTCTTGTTATCATCTTTGAAAGTGTCGTTGTGACCATTGGACTTCTCTCTTCTCCTCTCTCTCTCAAGTGCTATAAGAGCTACCATTTTGGCCTTTATAATCTAATACCACACCATGTATGGTGAAGTCCTACTAGTTTTGACATTTTAATTACCTTATAAATTAAATAAATTCTACTTTTAGTTTATATATTAGCTTGTAAAAGTGTGTGAATAGATGTATAGTGAATGGTTAAGAGATATTTACTTATCCTTGCTTTCTCTCAATCCTTCCATGTTTGATGTAAGTGATACCATGCCTAACAGGTCATATAAAGTGTTGTTAAGTGTATGGAAATGTTATTAAGTGTAAAATTAAGTCTTATAATCTAAAAAATGATCTATGTTTCCACTTACCTTGGATAGTCTTCAGACATGTCACCTTCATATTGAAATATTGATGTTAGTGCATTCTAGGACTCTTAGACTAGTGTTGTATGCCTTGTCTCAAAAGTGATGGATTATAATAGTATTATGGTAAAATTATTGGTGCATCGCCTCATATAATATGTTTCATTTCATGCAAACTCTAACCCTTTTCCCCAAAAATAATTAGTTAGTATAAGTGAAAGCATTTCAAGGTACATCTAGGGAGCTAGTCCTTCTATCTAGAGATTCACCTCATCCTTAGGATACCCATAATCCTAGAGGTTTTTAAATTGTTCCAATTGGATGAGGATATCTGACACATATCCTCAAATGGTTCCAATCCAAGTGATAACAACTATTTTATCAATTGATGAAGAAACTCCTAGAAGTGACAAACATCCCATTATAGCACATACAATGAGATTGCCAATACTAATTTATTTGATACCAATGTTGTTCTTACCATCACAAACCATTATTACATTTAAATCTATTATCTAAATCTAATTTATTAGGACTAATAATATTCTATCATACCATTAGATGTATTTCATAATAAGGATTCAATTATTGAGTTCATGGATCTTAAAGATAGGTTGCCAATTGGTGATCATAAATTGGGATTTAACTTCACATTATATCCTATAGCCTAATTTAGAGACAAGTGAACTTTATTGGTTATATAAAAATTAAATCATCGAGATCCTTTGGTGAAAACCTCTTTGAGGTGCCTTTGGATCAGGGAAAAAATAAAGATAAATATGATTCCATGGGTGAAAACCTATTTTAGGTGCCCTTAGATGGGAAGGTTTGATTACCTCATCAAGAAGATTAGTGTCCTATAAGTCCAAGTATTATAGTTGGTTTAAATATCATTTTATAGGAACACAAAGTGTTTGAGTGATTGGTTTAGGACTTCCCAAAATAGTTTGTTAATTAGTCGCATCACAAAAATATGTTCACCACTCCATGGGGGATGTTTTTTATCAAGTCATTTCATTTGGATTGAATAATGTTGGTGCAACCTACCAAAGTGCCATGACTATCATCTTCCATGACATGATGCATGATATTATTGAGAACTATGTGGATGACATCCTAGGCAAGTCAAAGATGTGAAAGACACCTTGAACTTCTACAAATAATATTTGAGAGACTTCATGAATAAAAGGTATACCTCAATCCTAAAAAGTGTGTCTTTGACATCACTTCTAAAAGATTTCTAGGGTTTATTGTATTATGGAGAGGCATTGAAGTTGATCCTTCTAAGGTTAAAAATATTATGGAAATTGCTCCTCCCTTTAATCTAAAACAACTTTATAACTTGTAGGGTAAGATCTAATTCATTCCCCAATTAATTTCACTATTGGTAGTTATGTGTCATCCTTTTACTCACCTTTTGAAAAAAGCTGTCACATTTAAATGGGGTACATGTTTTGAACAAGATTTTGAATAATTAAAGACCTATTTGGACAATTTACAAGTATTGATCCCACGTACACTATGTATCCCATTGCTCCTTTACATATTAGCAATAAAACATAAACTAGGGGCACTTTTGGCTCAATATGATAAATGTGGCAAGGAGCATGCAGTTTACTATTTGATCCAGACACATTTAGCTTATGAACATAATTATTTACCAATTGAGAAAGATAGTTTAGTAATTATTTTCAATTACCAAAAGTTGCATCACTACATGTTAAATAATAATACCATTGTCATATCCTAGATCAATCCCCTCAGACATTTATTAACCAAGGAAACTTTAATAGGTCACATGGTAAAATGGGTAATGTTGATAAGTGAATTTTATGATGAGTATCATAATCAAAAGTTCATTAAGGGGCAAGTCCTTATAGATCAACTTGTTGAAGCTGATTTTACCGATACAAATCCCCCCATAAGGGGATCTCATTCCCAAGGTTTTTCACATTAGGTTCAAATGCACCAATAATATGGTTGAGTTTGAGGCACTCATTATAAGACTTCATCTTGCAATATAATAAAACATTCAATAGTTAATGGTATATGGGGATTCCAAGTTGATCATTAATTAGGATACAAACCAATACCAACCTAGAGATGAGAAGCTTGTACCTTTTAAGAATATGGTCAAAAACCTTAAACAACATTTTGAAACTATTCACTTTGAGTAGATACTAAGAGTCAATAATCTATCAACATATGTAATGTCAACCATTAGATCCATGATAACAATAACAAGTTGTGTAAACGAGTATTAATTTATCATTGAGAAACTTCTTAAAATAGATCATGTACAACCAAATTTTTATATTGGTGTGATATTATTGGTCTTGATCTCCCTTAGCACTAAGACCTATATGCCTATTTCCAAGACCAAATTCTTCCTACTAACATAATGCTTCCCGTTATACCCTATATGGTAATACATGCTATCACAAGGGCTATAGTGGAATGAAATTTCATTTTTTGAATTTGGGATAATCTAAAGTAGTGCTTAAGTATGTACATAAATAAATTTATGGGCCCCACACTAGCTACATGGACCTTGTCAAGAAACTCCTTCAGATAACATATTATTTATGGAAAATGGAGACAAACACTTGTCAATATGTCAAAAAGTGTGTTAATTGTCAAAGGCATGGTGATTTAATCCATGATCATTCTCTACAACTTTAATTGATGACTAATCCTTGATTTTTTTTAATGTAGGGACTTGATCTCATAAGGAAAATAAACCCTACTTCCTTTGATGGCCACAAACATATCCTCATTGCTATGGAATATTTTAATAATTGGATAGAGGCCATTCCTCTCACTTATATAAACAAAAAACATATATAAAAATTCATTTATTTCCATCTCATGTATCACTATGGCATTCACTTTACCATTATATTTGATAATGGTGGATCATTCAAAAATGAAGATGTAAAATCCCTATGTTCCTAATTCTGTATTGAGCATAAAAGGTTCATGCCCTATTTTCCTCAAATTAATGGCCAAAATGAGGCATGAAATAAAAAAATTATTAATATTATTAACAAGATTTTCAATGATGTTGTATGCAATTAAAACTTACAATTATTCCTAACCTTGTGGGCTTACCAATACTCACATGCCTACATGAGCCACACCATAATCCTTAGCTTTTGGTTTTGAAACCATTATCCTTATAGAAATTGAGTTACCTTCTCTACAAATTTCCTTGTAGAATATCATTGATGTTGAAGAATATAGAGTCAATAGATTGCAATAACTAGAGTTCTTGGATGAGAAGAGGTTAGTTACATTATACCATTTGAGAGCTTATCAAAATTGGCTATGCCACAGTTATGACAAATGTATTCTTCCCAGATAGTTTGAAGTTGGTGATTTAGTGCTGAAAAAAAATTAGAAGATTATAAATGTTGAATGAATTTTTTTTGAAGAGAATTGGCTAGGTCCATATGTTATTATTATAAATTATGATTTTGGGGCATTTATAATAGCTATGCCAGATGGATAATAGCTTGAGGATCATATGAATATTTTTCATCTAAAATGCTTCTACGCTTAACTAATTTAAACCATTGTCTATTAGAGCCCTTACTTGGGGGCATCCATTTTGCATTCAACCATTCCCTCATTTTCCCATTACCGGGATCATCTTATCTTTCTTCCTATTTCATATTATCATCATGATCTTCTTACAACCAACATGTGTTACGTACAACATTTTTCTAAAGTCACTCCATATTGGTCAACATCAACAACCTCTTTTTAGACAAGTGTATCAGGGTATGCCATTAAGTGTGTTACCTACTTGATAGTTCTTAGACACATACTCTAAATGCTTCTTCCTTTATTATTTACCCTTTATGTGCCTTCCTTTTCCTATCTTGTTATTGCATGGTATTTCCCTTATACTCAAGGTTTTATTGTTGGTTTAGGGTTGTTACCATTGTAAAAAGTTTACCTAGGGTTGTTAATCATGGTCCTATTATGGATGGGAACAAATTCTCTAATACCAATCATTTATACTTATCATTACCATTTACTTCATTATATTCTCCCATTTCTAGGAGAATTACACGGGCTTGAGGTTCACACAGACTATATAGGTAGTACTTAGATGTATGGGGAATCTCAGGTCAGCTTGGCCACTTTTCATTTTTGCTTCCATTCCCATTTTTATTTACCATTACCTTATGCTCTCACCATTTTACAAACAACAATTATCTTACCCTCTCACCATTTTATGAGCCCTTTTTATTTTTCCTCTACAAATAATTTATCTTTGTACTTGTCATTACTTTTATTCTATCCCAATTCTCAGGAGAACTACATTGGCTTGAGGTCCATATAGAATATACAGGAAACATCCATTTACATGGGGCATTTGGGGTTAGCTCAGCCACACCTTCCTTATTATTCTATTCCCCCTTTCTTGAGCCTAATTATCACTTTAGCCTATCCACTGTCACATTGACATGGGGGAAAGGTATCCAAAAGTAATGCCTTATCAATCACATATGCATAATTTTTGATTACATAGTTAAGTTTTTTTATCTTCTTATGTTGTGTTTTTGTGTGTTTTACTTATCTGATTGTTTTCCTATTTATTTAAGCGTCACTTGTTTTATTATCTGTTTATGATTAAATGTAAATTTTTTTAACACTTAAGTCTTGATATTTTATATCTTGGCCTTAATTTTCTATACTTGCATTTAAAATATTTTTTGGTTTATCTTTTGTTCAAATGCATTATATTTTACACTTAGGTCTTGATGTTCTATATCATGATTTTTAGTTATAAATATTAGCATTTGAATTAGTCCCTATAAAATTGACATATAATTTTATCATAGGTTATCTATAATTATGGTGCATATTATCATTTGTAAAATTGAAAACCAAGTGCTCATGTCACCAATGTTTCGTTGAAAGCATCTCTCCAAACATGATACAGTTATCTAAACACATGATCAAGATGTCATTTGATTTTCCACAATCCCCATCACATGACAAATTTTGAAACAAACATGGTTATCTTTATGCTAATTAAGGATATGTATATCCTAAATAAGCATATACAATCTAGTCATACCACATGTTACCTCCATGAGACAAACACAAAGTGTAAAATCAACTAGTAAGAAAGATTGGCAAAAAAAAAACATCAACATCTATATTTTGCTAAATAATCTACATCTAACATCTAAATAGTGTTAACATGAACATAATGTATAATAAAATAATATCAAAGTATATGTAAAACATATATGCAAGGAAATAAATGTCATATATATATCAAAATCATAGTTTTATACATCTTGAAAATATATACATCTCATATATAGAAAAAAGAGGAGCTACAACCAAAATATTAGCTTTGGATTTGTCCATCTCTGAGAGGACTATGTTTAAAACTATACCCTATACCAAATACTAGTGCATATGGTGGTGGTGGTCCCATAACTCTCTATTGTGATGTTGAATAGGCCATTGATCTCTTTAAAATTATTGTGTGGTGTGATATTGAGGTTTGGCTGGTCTTTTGACTGCACATATACTCTCTAGGATCCATATCCTCTACTAATAATATCAACTAAGATAATATTAGATAATAAGTAGCCTCATCCTTCACCTATAGGGCATCATCCTTCACCTATAAGGCATCATCCTTGGCCTGGATCACATCAACTAGTGATTTGGCCATGACTTGATTTGAGAAAATCTATCGTGCCTCATCTTGCTCCTTATAGAGCCTTTATATATCTACCTCAACTTTATCTTACTCTATGCATACCTTATGTCACTCACTGATGGCTATTACAATCTTGACATCATGCATCATAATTTATCCCTCGAGGTCAGTAATATGGGTATCTTGCCCTCTCAATGCTATAATCTCTATGTCACAGGCTATAATAATACTTTTTAGCCTCATGGTTTCCCCCAGAGTTGTTTCCAACTCAATTCATATCCCTGCCACATCCTACTCAAGACCTACAATCTTTACTAATCTAGCAGTAATCTCTCATTGTAGTCCATCTATAAAGATCTAATATTCTATAGATCTAGTAGTCCTTGAGGTGCCTATCTCATCTATACCCTACTTAAAGCCACTAACTACTACCTCTATCCTATATATATCTAGAGGATATCCCTATCCTCCATCTTCACCCCTAACCTACTTATCCTTTGTATCTGATCATAATAATATCACTAAGGGTGTGAATTGTGTGCTCAACTGTTGTGTAACCTGTTACATAGGGATCACAACTACTTACTATGTAATATATTATATGGTAACTTGTAATACTTTCTGAGGAGGAAATTATGACATAACTTATCCATGTACCTATTATTATGCCTATGCATGTCCCTATGCATGTGTCTATCCCTGTACCTATCCCTATCTTAGTATCTAACCATATGGAGGTCCATGTACTAGGCCCTACCTCTATCTAACCCTCCTTTGATGTTATATTTGCACTTGAGGCTAGGGTCAAGTCAACTATATGGGCCTAATTTTTTTCCACCATGTTCCATAGATATTTATAATGCTAAAATCTACCATGCCTCTTGTGTATGCCCAAACTACTAGCTAAACCACTAGGTAACTCTTAATCACCTCTACTCTCAAAATTGATAGCCCCCACTACCTCATCTCATGGGTAACATAAGAAAAGAAGTGTGGTCCCTTAGGAACATCTTTCTAGAAGACAAAATGTCACTAAACACAATCAAACTTTTACCTCGCCCATATAAAGTCATGTTGGCCTATGATATATTATGGTGTAAGCATTTACCAGGTAATAAATCCATCTTTCAACCAACCAAACTATGCATCCATATTAGGATGCCAGATGAAGTACCCATCCACCATCTCATCTACGGTCCACCTATAATAATAAAAATCACCTTTAGGGCCTCAAAGACTAGTACCTATCTAATACCAACCAAACACTAGAGGGTCTTAAGATCCTCACTACATCTTCTAGCCAACTAACCACTCAATCATTATGTGTTCCTAGGCCTAGAACTATATCAATGTGGTGTGCTTAATTATTTGGCTACTCTGATAGGCTATCATGTTTAGATCATGGTACAAATGAGATAATAATCTATGGCCCCATATAAAACATGTGGTTGAGTCCCACATATCTTGTACCACTCCTATCAAGTTGATGTTGAAAAATCACCTCTTTTTGTTAGGTAATAAGATGCCATTGATAATTACCATCAATATCACCACCTTGCTAGGTACTAAGGCTTATGATAATGATAAAAGAGACAATGCCTACAATTTTCCTATTGTTGCTACTCCATCAACACCCCCACCAGGGATGACATCTGATGGGAAAAATAGATCCTCTATGGTATCAATATAATGGACCCACCCTCTATCACAATGTCATTAATACCTATTAAGTACTCTAGTATATCCAGTTTGCCATGCTACATCCATTGAATCCTCGGTCCTTGAATGAAAATATATAGAATTATCCATACATTTTCCAAGGTCACCATCACCTTTCCTATCAACAAATGAAATATTGATGTATTTTAGTACTAGCACTTAGCTAAGACTAACAAGTAAACCCTATCATCTTGAATGACTAGCATTTATGCCAAGTGAAGTAGCCCCACTATCTCTAAGAATGCCACTAAGTCCTTAGTCATGATATCAAGATGGCATTGCACTCATAACAACTATTCACACATTGTGATAACTTCTAATTGATCTTACATATCACAAGACATGTCAAAATCAATTCATTGATCTATTTATTTTCTTTTAGCTAGACCACATTACCATTTTCTTCTACTTTTAGACTTAGTATTTTATTTTTATAACCTACTTAACTTAGCTATTTTTCTACTTATCTTTGTTTACCTTTGGGTAATCTCATCAATTTTTTTTTAATCTTACCATTTGGTAGGATGTTCCCATTATTTGATAGGTCATTCCTACCATTTTATCTATGTTGTTTTGCATCCTCACTAATTTTTTAGTAAGTTCACTATTTCATAGGTCATTCTTACCAATTGTCTTGATGATCTCTCCATTAGGAACATTTTTAATCCAAAAATGTAACCTTGCCAAGTTGGCAAATTTTAACTATTTTGGCAATATCATTGAATTAGCCACAGTCTCATTGTTTAGTTGGTGATATCACCATTTTGGGTGATCTTATTGTTTTCATTTTTTTGAAAGCAGAGAGTTCACCATTTCATGATTTTCCTAACTATAATACATGCACTTAATGATGAAAATGACCAATGAAAATTGTACTTATCGATACCCACTCCCCACCAATCACCGGTACTCTTGAATGCACTCACCAAGATGTTTGTGGTGTGGGATATAGGACATTTTATTCACTCCTGCTATGCACAAAACTAGAGATCTATATTTCTATAGGGAGAGGGTGAAAATGGATATTTTTCACCCTAGGGGTAATTTTATAGCTTAAATTTTGATTTTTTCTCCCTAGCTCTATTTGTGCACCATTCTTATTTATATGAGGCTTATTTTTGACTCCTTTATCTATTTTTAGTCTCATTTTCTTCTAATTACTTTGTTCTTCAACTTCTTTTGATGTAGCATGTGCCACTTTCTTCTGTTTGAGGGCCCATCCGTTAAATTTAAATTTTATTTTTGTAACACATGTCCTCACTACATACCCAAAAGAACATGACCAACTTTTTTTTTTAATTATCAATATCCACATACATATAAAAATAATATGATAACAAGGAAATGAATCTTGCTAACAAATATTACAATTTGTTTGTTGTCAAGAATAGATGTCATGGTTACTTTATATCATCTCATGTAGTAAGGGATAATTCATGAATATTGACCATAACTAAAAAATGGTGAGTAATTGGTAGCACAAGCCATCAACAAGATGGATATGTTAAAAAACTTTAGACATAAGAAGGATCTTAAGAATTTTTTGTTAGGTTGGTTTCAGCCATGTTAACTTATTTTTACATTCATCTATTCCTAAATGATATGGAAGATTAACACCTCAAGGATTCAATCCTCTGTACAATATTCAACTAAAAGAACACTCAATTCCTCACTTCATTTTGATTTGTTTCTTATCAAATATGGATAGATAACATAGCTCTTCATGTAGAGTAATGATATGGAATGTTGAAACTATCTCATCATGATAAAAATGTGACATGTCCTCATAAAAGTACTAGATAAGGGTTAGTATGCAAATAATTTGATTTTATAATTTCAAGGTCCTTATCAACAATGAATAGTAATAACTCAAGGGTATATGAACTTTCTATTGGAGAGAAGGTTCATACCTATCACCATCACATTGTATCATGGTCCAAAGTTGAGAGAGTCATAAAGATGATTGTTTACCATCCTTTGTAATATAATGTAATAGAGGACATATTGTACAATTCATAATATTTTCTAAGCATAATCATACTTAATCCAAGATAGTATGAATGTTACGTCTAATCATAGAGATATATCTTGCACCTTAGTTTATAAGGCCACCAATTCTTTTTGCAATGAACAAAGAGGGAATCCAACTAATATAATTCCTACACATTTAATAAGATAAAATCCTTAATATTATACTTCCTTTCAAGGATTATTCTTCTAGCACAACCTATCCACTAGTCCAAGCATACTTATAGACTTTAATAAGGGTTATATTCTTCCATAGACTAAGACATTGAATATATCATTATAATTAAATTTTAGAGGTCTAAGCTGATCAAGATAATAATATGTTTGAAACTCTAGACAAGTTTATCATTTGAATTCCCTTTCAAGGGCTTCTTTCCAAGCATAATTAACCAATAGATCACAATTGTTGATAATCAAGAATAAAAGCATCAATCATTAAGATTCTTGGTCAATAAATAATATAGGTTTTCTCAAAGAGATGGGACAACATAGGTTTTGTTCTATATTCAACTTCTTAAGTTAATCAAGTCCTCTTACAACCCCTTAAGTCTTTAGCAAAATGGTAAAAGTAAAATTCTTGATGAGCCTAACATATATAGAATTGTTAAATAAATAACTTTACTCTTATACTATCATTTCATAATACCAACTATACTTCACACACACACACACACACACACACACACACACACACACACACACACACACACACACACACACACACACACAACTATACTTCCACTAAAATAATTAATTAATTTATATTTTAAAATAAAATAAAATAAAAACAATCAATTTCATAAGTAAATGAATAAAATTACCACAACAAGAAATAAATTTCACCTACCAAATATTTTACATTGTAATTAAATAACTAAATTATTTTATTTAAAGTTAAATAAAATTATCATACAAAAATTAATATTCACCCACGAAATATTAGAAGTAAATAAGATTACCACAATAAAATTATAAAATATTTAATTTGTTAATTTAACGGTAATTAAATAACTACATTCTTTTACTACAACAAACTTATCACTCACCCACCAAATATTCCAACATGGTAATTAAATAAATAAATTCTTATATTTAAAAATAAATAAAACTATTTCAACCAAAATTATAATTCACCGAGCTAAAATTTCTATCATGTAATTAAATAACTAAATTATTTTATTTAATAGTAAATAAGATTACCACAATAAACTTACAAGTCACTCACCAATATTTCAACATGATAACTGAAGAACAAAATTCTTTTACTAAAAGTAAATAAATTATCACAACCAAAATTATAATTCATCCATCAATTATACATAATTTTCATTTTATATAGAAAGTTTTTCATTATAAAACACAAGTATCATATTTATTATACCATGAAATATAATAATACTTCAGTATTTAAAATAATTAAGTAATTAACATTTAAAATAGCTAAATAATTCAATAGTTATTAAATACAAGACCACATACTACTAAGAATTAACTTTTACCCATAGGAAAATATTAATACTATGGCTGAAGAAAATAAACATGCATCATGAGATATTAAAGCTATTTTAAAATAAGGAAGATACATTCATACATCAAAAATAAATAAAGGTATTGTAACTAAACTACACACATCTATGTCTAAAAGAAGATTATAAGACATAGGCTTTTTAGAAAGAAAATAATATAATATAAATAAATTTGGCAAGATATTTTACATATTTTATATTCAACAATATCAAGAAAGTTATTTAATAATACTCTCATGGTAAAGCCCCACAACACTTGTAAAATATGTTAAAATAATAGATTTTCCATAATTGCCAATGCACCAAGTGTGGCCTTATAAGGGATTATTTTTTAATTAATCATCTCCATGCTGTAATAAAATACATATATGTTACATTTGACTAACCCCATATATATATATATATATATATATATATATATATATATATATATATATATATATATATATATATATATATATATATATATATATAACCTAATCCCTTACCAACACTACTTATGCATTAATATGGGCCAGACAAACTTATGAGGGTAAATAAAATGATTTGAATATAAGGAGTTTGCAAATGATTTGGATAACATGCTTGCATACTCTTGTAGCTAGCCATTCTCTTTACTTGGCCTCTATTCTTCCCCCAGAGCATCCTCCTTCATAGCTCCTCCATGCCATGGCTTCCTTTTTGTGATCTAGGTCTACATTATTTTATCCCTACTTTGCTCTTATCTGTAAATAAAATATATATATCCCTATTGCACTTATCAGGAAGGGAAGGAATAATTATAAAAGAAAGTGTTTCCTTGGACCAAAACCTAATAATTGCATCCATTTGAAGGTTTTTAATAAATCTATATATTTTTATTGCAAAGTTTTGAACACCAAGAGAATGGTACTCTCCCCCAAAACTGAATCAAAATGATCCTTTCCCAAGACGTAGAAAAAAATATTAAATTACTATTTTCTAATTATTCTAATCGAGGCATGATAAAAAAGAGGTAGTAACATTTAAGTTTTTACCCAACTCCCATGAATAATTTTTTTTCCAATTAATTAACCTCCCCTGAAGATGCGCTCTACCTAACTTATTTAAACGCATTTAAATATTATATTTTTATCGAACTCCCTCTCTTTTCAAGAAATGTTAATAAAAGTAATTAATAAAATATGTACTCCACAAGATTTACCAAGAAAATTTCCTCATTTTAATTTTTTTTTAATTATTAACAACAACAACAACGACAACAACAATAATAATTTACTAAGTAAGATTATTATTAAATCATGACAACACTATTTTATTTCACCATAAACATAATGCCACACATTAAATCCCAAGTTGGAGATGATGAAGTTATGTAAGGTTAGATCATCATGAACTAATATTTTTGTCTTTCAAATAATAGGTCTTAATTGTCAAACATATAGTCTCTCATGATAATGATTATTATGAAGTGTGGGAGAAATGATAAAACCTCTTTATTTATCGAAAGTAAAGTTTGAAACTCTTGTCATTGACCTAGAAAAACACCACACAAACCACAAGTTGTTAAGTATTTTCTAATTATTCTAACCGAGGCATAATAAACAAGAGGTAGTAACATTTAAGTTTTTACCCAACTCCCATGAATAAAAATCTTTCCAATTAATTAACTTTCCCTGAAGATGCGCTCTACCTAACTTATTTAAACCCATTTAAATATTATATTTTTATTGAACTCCCTCTCTTTTCAAGAAATGTTAATAAAATTAATTAATTAAATATGTACTCCACGAGATTTACCAAGAAAATTTCCTCATTTTTTTAAATTTTTAATTAATAACAACAACAACAACAACAACAACAACAAAAACAACAACAATAATAATTTACTAAGTAAGATTATTATTAAATCATGACAACACTATTTTATTTCACCATAAACATAATGCCACACATTAAATCCTAAGTTGGAGATGATGAAGTTATGCAAGGTTAGATCATCATGAACTAATATTTTTGTCTTTCAAATAACAGGTCTTAATTATCAAACATATAGTCTCTCATGATAATGATTATTATGGAGGGTGGGAGAAAAGATAAATCCTTTTTATTTATTGAAAGTGAAGTTTGAAACTCTTGTCATTGACCTAGAAAAACACCACACAAACCACAAGTCGTTAAGTATGCTTTCATGATATATATATATATATATATATATATATATATATATATATATATATATATATATATATATATATATATATATATATATATATATATATATAACACTAGCCCTTCTGCTATGCCATAGTTAGGTCTTGCTTTCATATATATATATATATATATATATATATATATATATATATATATATATATACATACATACATACATACATACATACATACATGTACATGTGTGTGTGTGTGTGTGTGTGTGTGTGTGTGTGTGTGTGTGTGTGTGTGTGTCACTAGCCCTTCTGCTATGCCATAGTTAGGTCTACAAGGTATATTCTTCAACACACACACACACACACACACACACAAATCCAAACAAGTCAAGGATAAGGATGAAATCCCATAAAAGCCTTGTATCACAAGGTAGGGCATTACACTTTCCTACCCTTTAGGGGGCATCATAGCCCTCCCAAATATTGTTTGGGGTATTTTTGTGAGCTCATTTTTTTTGAAAATCAAGTAAATTCAATAATAGACAAAGTCGTTTCTTCTAATTGTGATTATTTTAAGCAACCTTTTTATTATTTTAGAAGCTGTTGCTTCATCTAAATGTCTTGCCATGCCCTTTCAAATAGGGTAAAAATGTAGACATCTAATTTTTACTACTAATGTGTCAAAATTACAAGTCAAAATAAATTCTCATAATAACACACAAACTTGACCAAATACCATTAAAATGCTCTAATTCATCCACACACATCTTTATAATTTTCAAATTATAATGATGTATTCCTAATCGGGGCAATGCATTGTAAGTAATTGTCAAATTTATCTCGAGTGAAATTATGATATAGTAAATTGACATTTTCAACCACTTGTATATGATAATTTATTAAATATCAAGAATTTTAAAAAGGCTAATCAAAATTACTTAACTAAGAAAATCTAATTAAAATGTTAAGTGAAAAATCCATACAAATTTGATAAATATCTAATTTTAGAAATTCTAAATTCAACAAAATATCTAAAAGTGACATCATCATGACATCATCAGTCACAAAATCAAGAATCTAAAATATTAACATAATTACAACAAATATCATGAATGTTGAACCATGTCTATTAATTGCAATATTAACTCCAAAATTGAATGTCTTTGGTGCACCAAATTTGACTGATCTTCGATCCTTGATCATCATCTTGAGATGGATAGTCCTTATACTTTTCCAAGCCTATAAAATAAAGGCCACGATAGACCAAAATTAAGCTTTACTATGTAAAGAAACTTTATAAATAAACCTCTAAAAAGCTTCATATATTCTCTTCCAATTGATCCACAAACCATACTAGATAGTGCTTAAGGAAGTGTTGATGGCTCTTATACCACAAAATTGTTAAAGACTTCGAGCTCTACATTTAGGAAAAACATGCATGTGAGCTGGTTTTGAAGGTAACATATAAATAAAAGGTATAAAAATCTTGTTTAGCTTTCTAATTCATTATTTGTTGTTTCAAGTCTTTCCCAATCTGAGGACCATGCATGAGAAATTAATTTTGCTATTATTTTATGCTTGTTTTAAAAACTAATAAGAATTAACATCTTTCATATTCGTGTGTTTATAATAATATCTATAATGTAATACTTAGACAAAAAATTGTAGATCTTAAATAGTTAAGTATCATACCAAAAAATAATTTTAAATAGTGGTGATCTATTTGGATAAGGGTGCAACCTAACCCTATGCAAAACAATGCTTTATTCTCCCAATACATAGAAAATAATCATTTCTATAAATTATTAGAATCACAGGGAACAAAAAATAATTATCAACATGTATATAAATTTAGTTTATAAAAAATTACTCAGGTTTTGTCTCAGATTTGTTTAGTTTGGGGGCATCATGTGTGGTATATATTCTAGGTTAGCACATAGGTTTTTGCTTATAATTTTAATAATTATTACTCAATCTAAAAATTCATATAGAATCAAATATCATATTGGGGGCATGTGCTAGCGTATGAATACCTCCTTGCTTAGTTTTACAATAGTTTTTTAGATGGAATAACAATACATGTCATTATCCACATTGTATACACTAAACCCAAATCATACTATTTTTTGCACCAATTTTGTACTAGTTTTATGCTATTTTTGTACCATAATTTAGTCTTATTCTATCTATAGTAATTGGTTCACATTTTTTCACCAAAATAATCTATTAAAATTCATACAAAGATTCCAAACTACTTCACCACTTTGTGAATGCAATGATGGAGTCAAGTATTATTTCTTAATCACACTCTTATAATCAATAGAGATTGTGGCATGCATAGTCTAATCCAAGATTTTTTAAAAAATGAAATATTTAAAGGTCCTACCATCTATAATCACCAATTTTTACACAAGAAAGAAGAATGGTTTATTTACCCAATAAGTTATATTTGTTCCTTGTTATTATATCTATAAGTTTTTTTATTCTTTAATCTTTTATTTTTATCTTAAGTAAGGACTAATTTCATACATGTGTCATTGTAAGTTTTTGCATGAAGCATAGTTCAATGTTGTGGCCTACACTTAAGATTGTTCTTTAGAGGTAAGTTCATGTACATATTTTCTTTTTACTCTAGTTCTTTCACTTTGTTGCATTACTAGTATAAAATAGGGGAAAATGTAACACATAAATTAACATTTAAGCTAAAACAATGCACTTGTGCCCACCCTTTTTACATAATTACCTCATGCCTTATTTCATATCCTTTTGACCTCTTTCCTTAATTTTTTATGTGGATGACCCAATCCTATAAGCAAACCACTGATCCTAGAATATCCATATTCCTTATAAAAAATAGTTTGAGCTTATCCATAGAATATTCCATGCTCTTAGATTAGTTATTTTTACTCCTAGATAACACCACACTATTTACACAATAACGCTCCTCAATAGTGTTGAGTTCCACTATTTTTGTCTCTCACCAAATAATGGCTAATTGCTCAATTTCAAATTTATGTAATGAGTCATTCTAAATGTTTAGCAAGCCCTATCCAAATGAATTCCCCATTGATCATTATATATACATATTTTCAAGTCATTTTGCACACAAAAGACTTCAATATTGAAAAATACTAAAATTTTAATTGCACATTGAGAGCAAATTCCCTATTTATCCTAATTTTAAATACATAAAACCCTAATAGCCATGGGTTAATATTTGAGTACACTTCTAAGGTCACAAATCATGGTTGGATCACTTAATCACACTTTGATTACACCAACATTTAACATTTTTACCAGTCTTTCATATACACTACTATAGCCTAGGATAACTACAAGGAGTTTGATACCTCTTCATAGTATTGGTATGTATGTAATGTTCCACATAGGGTGTATTAGGGTCAAAAATGACTTCAATTACTAACCCCTTTTCACCAAATGGTTATATTTATCCTCTTGGTCTATTGAGCTAAGGTTACAAGTGAAGGATAATATACATAATGTTTCCACGATGGATTGAAAGCTTTTGCATAGTAAGTGGAACACACAGATGAAGGTGAACCTATCACAAAAATATTAGAGATCCATCATTTAATAGAACACTGATGCTCCCTAAGGGCAATAGCCCCATGCATCCTTGTTTATATACAAAGCTCTTGTCTAGATATCTTGTAAAACCCTATTTCAAATCTGCAGTCAGTCAACATATCTCCATTATGATTTTTAGCCTCAGACATAATCTTGCATTCTATTTTTTTAGCTAATTTATATTTTATTATTAATTTTCCCTTTTAGTGTATTTTCTAATTATTGTTTTGGGCTTTCAAAATTGATAAATTCTTTAATAGCTATAATATTCCAAGTTTTTATTTCTTATTTCATCCAAGTTATGAAAAATGTTTCTATCTACCTTAGATGTAGTGATACACTTAATTATTCCCAAATTGAATATTTTTAGATTTAAATTAATAATACCATAAGAGTAGAACCTGTTAATAGATCTGACAATATAGATAAACAAAATTATTAGGATAAATTTCAAAGAATAAAGATATGCAAGATATATTTATCAAAATTATTTGAGAAGAAATTATAAAATCATCTGAATGATAATCCTATGAGACTTCTAACCCTATGGATCCAATGAATATAACTTTTGTACCACCATTTACTATGGGGATAAATTAAGGGCTTCAAAAAATTAATCTAGTAATTCCTACTAGGTCATTGGGAGCACCACCTTTGATTAACACACATTCTTCTTCTTCCAACGTATAAACATTGATGCAAAATATTCAATCTCTATAAACTAAGGTATTACATTTGGAGTAAGGTGCTTCAAAATCTAACTAGGCACTTGATTCTCACACTTTATTGTACACTCCATTGGCATAACACATAGGAACATATCCTCTAACTATAGGGTTTTTGGCACCCAAGCTTACATTATATGATGGAAAGGGTGACCCGAAACAACATCTAAAAGCCTTCCAATTAAAATGTTTGGTCTATGTGTTCAATGATAGGTTATTGAATAAGTTATTCCCAAGGACCCTAAAAGAATATATTTTATAATGGTTTTATAATTTACGTCATCTTTTCCATTCACTACCACATCCATTCTTGATGTTAGAACTAGTTTTTAAACTGTTGATAGCTTCGTCATTGTCAAAAATCTAGAAAAAAATAAAAATTTAGAAAATTAAAAAACTCCCAAAAACATTTTGACTTGTCCTCAGTCCTATTAAAATCCTTGTTCAACTTTAAATAAATCATTTTAACTTTATAATGATATTTTGTTCCCAATCCAACCCCTCACATATATCATTGCTCGAGGGAAAAAAACCTATCATTATTATCTATCACCACACATTGGGTTTTTTAGCTTGATAAAGGACAAAAACATAATCAATTTACTTATTTATTTGTGTGTTTTTGTTAATCATTTGTTATTGCTCATTATTTTTATGTTTTCTTATTTGTTTTATCTGTATTAGTTCCACTACATATTCCAACAATGTCATCATGGTTTTCTATATCATGATGCATATTTCATGCAAGTTTAGTAAAAATTTATCATCACATCATCTACATCGATATACATTCATTCCTAAACATTCAACTCATCTTAACTATAAACAATTAAACACTCATTCTAACTAACTATTGATAATTAACATTCATTCTCAGTGTCTAAGTGTGCATCATGAAAAATACAACAAGAATGTCAAGCCATTTATCACATCATATAACAATATTCAACATCCATATAATTCGTTAAAACCATCCATAGCCATAATCATCATCCACAATCATGACATGAGATAGTGATTTTTGCCTTTGATTTTACTCAATCCCTACTTATTTATTCACCCCTTACCCCTCTATTTTGATCTTAATTATTCCATTTTAACCCCTCTTCTCATTATGAGAGCCCATCCATGTTTTTCATCTTCACATGCTCGCTCGAGAGGGGTATCTCCCTAACCAACCAACTACTAGGGACATCCTATTGTGCCCATTTTTTTTTACATTCTTTCCAAATTTGTTACTTCTCCTAGTCGCAACACCCTTTCAAAGAGGGACAAATGTAGACACCATAATTCCAACACCCTAATATCATCACCAATTTACTATCATCCATTGTTAATTAATTCACCATAATCCCACCATCAATACATTTTTAACTAATTCATCCTAAAATCAACTTGTTAACCTATCAATTTATCAACTAATCCAACCTAATATTATCATCCAATCCATCCTTAACTCTAACTAGTTTTCCCCAAAGTTACCACGATAACCAATCAATTCATTGACTACTTTAATCTCACTAAAACATTAATTACACCATGACCCCATTTTATCCCAATTACATCACCCCATGATTAATTAATTAATTTATCATTTTCAGCTAATTAATTAATACTCAATTAAATCTGTGCACACGTAATTAATTAATAAAATAAATAAATATAAATTTCTAATTATCTTGACCCATCCTTCACTCCATGTCATTGCATGTCATCTTTCTGTCAACTCCTGGTTTAAAATGGAAACCCATGTATGCCAATTCAACTCAATTAGTTAACTATGCCTCCAAATAGAAATAAATCAATTAACTCATCCATCACTCTATCTCCAAATAGAAATAAATTAGTTAACCCATCCATCACTCTGTCTCCAAATAAAAACAATTTAGTTAACTTTACCAACACTCTTATCTCCAAAAAGAAATAAATCAACTTGCACAAAGGGGAAACTATTCAATTAACTCATTCATCACTCATGCAAAAAATAGAAACAACCCAATTAGTTACATCTCAAAATGGCAACAAATCATTTAACTCACTAATTGAATCTCATCCAAGTTTGAAGTTTCCAACATGATGAAACGATCTCAATTGTCCAACATCTCATATGAAAGTCTATCTCAAATGTCCATCATCTCATTTGAAAGTCTATAAATACACCTTTCACCCCATAAATCTGGATCATGAATCATCTACATTTAATCAATTGAATCTTCAAGTCATTCTTTTAATCAAACACTAACAGGTGCACATTGTTGACATGCTGCTGAAATCTTGCACAAGTCTTGAGCAACCACAAATTCAACAGTCACAACAAATCCACATCAACAAAGGTATATGTTGAGTAACCACAAATCTGTTTATCATGAGAAAATCCACATCAACAAAGGTACATATTGATACGATGCGAAAATATTACACGAGTCATAAACAACCCCAAATCTATCAAACACGAGCAAATCCACATCAATGAAAAAGAGCTTCACTTGATAGGTGAAAGTAAATTTATGTTTTTCTCTTTCACTTAATCAATTAAAAATTATGTTATAATTTAAAATAAAAACTAGTATTGTTCTTAGTTTCTTTTCACAAGCTAAAATCACACACCAACAAAACTAAACAAAAAAAAATACAAAACAAAGATAAGAAAAGAAATTTATACCCATGTAATCACAACAGCAACCAATCCCTTTTGAATAAAGTTAATTTACTGTTTTAAAAAAAAAAAAGTTTATTAAAATTTCTAGAAAAGAAAAAAAATTTTGCAAAGGGAAAAAAGAAAAGAAAAATCACAAAAAAATAAAACGTAACTTTAGGAAAGTTTCCCATTTTATGGCCCTGTTTGAGTACACAAATTAAACAATTGCTTCGGGGGAAGGCCCCACCATCATCATGGAAAACAAAACAAATATGAATATGGAAGATTGCAATTTAATGAGGATAATAGAATCAAGTGGCAAAAGTTTATTGCTGTTGTAAAATTCCTTAAAAGATCCCTTTATTTCAAAGAAAAAACAACTTTGTTGCCGTTGCAAATTTCTTACCACAAAGATCACTCTAATTCAAAGGAAAAAACTCTTTAAGCCTGCTTTTGTGAATGAACTTTCATGGCCGATTTCTTTGTTGGGTGAAAGACTGTTTTAAACTTTGATTTTCTTTCATGGAGCGCTTTTATCCTATGATAATATCTTGATTTTTGGTTTTTTCCTTTTATGCTGTGTTCTATTTTCCATGTTGTGTTGTTTGGTAAGATCTGTGTTTTCAAAGTTCACCCACATTAAAGACCAGAGCCAATTGATACAGAGATGTCTACACTTAAACTGGGTATGTGATTCAAGTTAATCTTCTTGTTTTATTTTTTTTCGAAAATCCTTTTAATCCTTGTTTTAACTCTCCTATTTATTTTATTTTTCCCAGGAAAGTGCTTTGGGTGGATATACATTAGTGCTCAGATTTTATTGCCTAGAAGCTAAAGAAATGGGTAAGTGCAAGATGTTGGTATTGATTTTTTTTCTTCTTTTTTTTTTTTTTTTGAGTTTTGTTTTAACAGTTTTCTTGGGCTTTAATTTCATTAAAATACAGTGATCATGTGCATATTTAACCCTGAAAGTTTAATTTTTCATACACTTATGAGTAAACTTAGACTTGGTAATGTGTACCAATCTGCTCTGATTTTAAGTTTGGACTTTTATGTTTTTAACCCTTCTCTCTCGATTCAGATATACAGTCTATAAATGGTGTATTATGTTCACTCTATGTACACTGTAACTCCGCTATTGACATTATTTTGTTCCAGATTTTGTCAATTTGGTATGATTTTGTGGCGAATTTAACTAAATGAATTGATTCACAAGTTTATTTTTCTTGGATTAGCTACTTATTAGAGAGGTAGACTTCTGGAGTAGTAGCTATTTTGGTATTTGATTTTATTACATACATGCCGGAAAACCATGCCAGGTTCTGTTCGGCTCAAAAAAGAACTGGATGCCACACATTGGCTCATGAGTGCATACTACCACCTTACTATTAGCAATGATTTAAAAAAAATATATATATATTAAGAGAATCGAGATTTAGTCCCGGCTTGGAGCTTATTCAGCGTTAATTTGTACAAGGCGAACACTCCCATATAACAGCTGTGTAAATGCAAGAACAACTATGAAACTTGTGGATCCATTAATTCTAATGATTTCTGACTATAGATTAGTTACTAAACAATAGACAGTAGGCAATGCCATTTGCTGTCTAAATAACCTCTGAATAATGTCATTTCAATCTTTTAAAATATGGGAACTTACTATTACCAATGATCCAATCATACTTTTAAACTCTTACCTTAAGCGATCTTTAGCAGAAAAAGTTCTTTTCACAAATAAAATTGTGTAGTCATGTTGTGTAGTTCATCTAGTCCATCCTATTGTTCATTTGATATATTCCAATAATTTATAATTTGGATTTGATCCACCAGCAGGTAATTTACTCTAAATTATGTCCGTTGTTTTTAATACTCCTTACTGAAAGTCCCCAGCATAGAAAAGGTATTAGAAAACTTAATGTTAGGTAGCTGGTCAACTATTGGAATAATGCATCATCATATGTATAGTAGGGAGATTCCATTATAAATTAACGTTGTAGATAATAGTCCTAGTACAATCAAGAAACATCCATTGTAAAACAACCAAATTCATTGAATCTATGTTCATTTTTGTCTCCTAGTAATCCAGGTTCACAAATTTAAAATGGTATTAGAGCAGAGTAGGACTGGGAGTGCCATGAAAGATCATACTGCAAACTGAATCTCTCCTGAGTGGTTAATGTTCAGAGTCGAGACATGTCTTAATTTGTAAGGAAGATTGATATACAAAAGAAACTACATTCATGTATATTGTTCTAGAAAATATGTAAGCCTAAGAAATTGCAAAATATGCACAAGCAGAGCAAAAGTTGTTTGATGCATGTGAAAATTCTTCCTTGGAATGCATTTGGATTGCTTGGTTTAAGAGGTTGTAGAAATATGCATTGGCCTACATTTTATCCTGTGTTGTTGAAGATAGAATGCCGTGAAAGGCCTTAACTATTGTTGAAGTTGAGTTTGAAGAGACGTCAATATGATGATGAATTTTGTAGCTATAATGATCTGTAAAAGATCTGGGGTAAGAAAAGACCAATCAGAGTTGCATGACATTGGTGCGGAGTATTTTTCAAGTCTGTTAGATGCCCAGAATCCCAGTTGGGTTCACGGTGATACTGTTGATTATCATGACAAACTTCATACCAATGCTTATTGTTCAGTCCAGCCCAATTTTACCCTTGGTCTCCATGGTAGTAATCCCCCGCAGGCCTTAATTCTCATGATATAATTACGTGGCATAAACTTGATTCTTGAAAGCATTTATGCTTTAGTCTCAAGTCATTGTGTCTTTGTGCTTCTAAACATACTGCATAAATGTGACTTATTGTCAGGTACTACGTTCCTTCTCCAAGCCACAAATCTTGTTGATTGGGGTAGACATACCGATAGCTACAGTTTCTATATTTTTTATCTGCTTAGCATTTTTGTGATATTTATATTCTTCCTTGTGAGGATCTCTATGTTCCTTGTCGATTGATTCCTTCCATATATTTTTCTCGCAGACATGCTCTCCATGCTCATCGTAATGGCCACATCACCCTCTCCATAGAGTACAAGCCAGCTAGCATGGTGGAGACACATAATCAATTAATGTAGGAAGTTGAGTCTATTCCTTCTGAACCAATTCCTAATGTATCCAGTACAGGCCAACCCATAGTTAAGTACAATGCAAAAACCAAAAATAAATAACCTCTTGTGCGATCTCAATCGATGCACAGGCAGTCCATAGTAACAAATCCAAAGACTGCTAGAACCAATTTCACATCTACATCTGAAAAAGTCTCTAACTCCTGAGTTCCTTAGGAAAATAGCAAAACATCCTAGTTTTCATGAATTTTTATAAGGAAAAATATCTGAAGAATAGATTTTTTGAGAATCTGAAACATTAGAAGAAAATTTAAAAGAAATCGTGTCAAATGATTTTCAGTTTGAAAAATTAGGCATGATCAGAGATAGGTCTAGATTATCTAGATCTATAAATTAAAAGAATGCCAAGATTAAAGGAAAGTTAGGAGCTGATGAGGTTGAGTTTGAGCATTATTAGCTAGGAAGATGTCCAAATCAAAGTAATGTTGTGTATGACTTATATACAAACACTTGGGGAAGGTATGAAGTTCATCTTCATGCAAAAATGGACAAAACACAAAGCCAAGCACCAATTAGCACAATTGGCAGGTGCAGTGGATGACTTCAGCCCAAGAAAACATAGAGGACATCGCTAAAGATGTTTTATACTCTAATGATCTTTTGCAAAAATGTTTTAAAGATCTTGGAGAAATGAAGACTGATGCCAAAGAACATAGAAATAAAACTAGATAAATGCTTGAAGAAGTTCAAAAGTCTAGAAATGATAATACTAAAGCATTGGATGCTTCGGTAGATTCTAATACATTTCTGCATGATAAAGCTAAATATGCAGATAGTAAACTTGACAGTATTGAAAAGTCAAATAAAAATGTTCTTTATGCTTCAAATTAAATTATAAAGGATGCTAATAATATTTATCATATAGTAGCAAATTTTGATTCAGTTATTACATCTATTAAACATTATACTAAAAAATTGCAATATTAGTAGGGTAGCTTCAAAGATGATTTTACTAATTATTCTGTGTACACCAAAGATGCATTATCTGACTTGTTACAACACAAGCATAAAACAAAATATTCTCTAGGTATAATTCAGAAATATACAAAAAACTTAAGGTGTTGTAGTCAGCTGGTGACAGTTCTGGGGAAGACGCAAGCACATCTCAACAACGTCATGCTATTAAGAAGAAAATTAGAAAATAAACTCGACATTCTCCCAAGAGTCAATCAGAGATGGAAACATCTTCTATGCTGCCCAGTGTCAAGAAGATGATAAAAGAATTTGATCTTCTCAATGTAAGCGCAGTGCTAGTAAATAATTCTGAAGAATTAGAAATTGATTGGCTTGAACATGCCCAATAGATACAATAGCAACAACAAGAGTAGACTGAAGAAATGGAGCCTCATGGTGCAATTGAAGATCCAAGAGAAGAAACAGACAATAGCACGGAGATGCAGATAGATTCTACATCTACTAGTTCATCCTCTTCTAAAGGTGATTAGGAAATGGGAATGTATGAAGACTCAGTCGTGCATTCATTAAGAAGGAGATTGGTGTATGTAGATATCAATTAACCGCAAGATGCTATAAAAAAAGAGTTGACACTTCACATATCGACCGACCTCCCATCGTTGAAGATCTCCTAGGAACAGGTCAAATGCGGTCCATTTTTCTGAATGGATTTATCCTCACCATTGATAAGGTTGTAGATCCATCTGAGTGGATAACTCTGTGGCTTGATAATATTTAAAATCTTGCTTCTCAATGCCTGTAATAGCAGTTGCAAATCAAGTTTCATATTCTACCTGGACCATGGTTGGAAGGTTGAGATATTAGTGGGAGACTATTACAGAAGTTGATGGGACGCATCTACCAGGAGAAACTGAGGTACATGTTAAAAATACAAGTAATAACCAAATTTCTATTCGTGGATTGAATACTTTACAGGCTACAATCCTTGTCGAGTTCAGTTTTAAACGACCAAGGAAATCTGATGAAGCCAAGTTCTAGTTGTTTGCTATGAAGCTCTGTGACCTAAGCAAATTCAAAGAGTACTCACTTTCTTTCCAAGCTTTAGCGTATCAAGCAGGTGAGTCCAACTCCCAATGGGTCAAAGAGTTATATTTGGATAGCCTTCCTTGTATGTTAGGTAGCTGATGTACTTCTCATTTCAAAAAGTATAATCTTACCCCAGACCAACATACACTTTTTGAATTGACAAATTAAAAAAGAATCAAATTGCTTAAATAATGTCATAAGAAGTTAGTCACTTCTAATGTTGACGCCTATAATCCCTGATGTAATTTACAAAAATACTATAAGGTCTTTGCCCAACTTAAATCTTGGGGTTGCAATAAAGATAAACATGCGTGTTCTTGTAAACCATCCAAAGTCTGCCTATAAACCTAAGTTTAAGTCAAAACATAGGTATAAACATAGTTCTCAATACTTCTCTAAGAAACCTAGGTTCAATAAAAATGTTTCAAACCTGTTCCGGTTTTTAAGAAACAAATTTCCCATTGAGAATCATCTAGGAAACATAAAACATTAATGTACAAATGCAGTACTCCCAAGACAATTCCTCCTCATGTTAACTGTTACACGTGCAGTGGCAATCATTATGCTATTGACTGCTCTGGGGAAAATGTCAATTTACCCACCAAGGCATTCTTTGAGCCCCTTGACATGCAAGCATGGTGAAAAAATATACCAATAAATGAAATTTCTAAAAATTCTTCTAAACAATTTTATTGCCTAACTGAGGTTACAGATAGTTCTACTTAGGAAGAAGGAATGTACATCATGATAAGGAGCCACTATGACAAGTTGAGTAGAGAACGTATGCTTAAGCAATGGTAAGTACGCTCAAAAGAAGAGTTGGATGAAGATATAGCCCAATCTCTATTAAAAAAACATATATAAAGGATAGAATCCCAGATCAAAGTGGCTTCGACCAAAGACATTCAAAAATGCTTATTCTAAAGCAGAGATATTAACTGCAAGTCATCAACATGAGAAAATTATGAAGAACGTAAAGGCTGAGAAGAAAAGGATTAAATAGAGATTGAATCAGTTCAATAATACCCAGTCGAGAAAACGTTCTAATCATGATCTAGATTGGAAAGTCGTTAGAAAATATGGGTTTCACCCTACCAGAAAAGTAAAATATCCAAATGATGGATATACTATTCCAAGGTGGCAAAAGCATGTTTTGCGCTCTTATACTACTCCAGAAGAAAATGTCTCTGAGTAAAAAGTTGCTAAAAGCAAGTCTCCTCATGAACAAGTGGTAAGTGCCTTAAATCTCAGTCAAATTTGCACTACAATTGTAGAGTGTAGAAAATAAGGAGAAATCATGATAAGTATTGTTTCTCAGTTGGTTAAACAAGTTGAGGAGTTAAGAACTGATGTGTAAGAAATCAGATATGCTTTAAGCCATAATAAACATACTAATAAGTCTGGTGAAGAATAAGTTGTAGGTATGATGTCAACTAAACATTCAACATACATATGTATTAATTTCAAAATTGATAGGTATAACAAGAACAACCTTCATGCCTTTGTTGATTTGGTTGTCCAAGGAGCTTTGCATGTATAGGATCCATCCTGGAACAATATTGGGAGAACAGTCAAAAGGATATGCAAGGTACGTCCATATCAGGGGTACCCATTCAATTTGGAAGGATAGCTCCAAATATTCCTATTTGGATATTTGGAGAATAAATTAAAATTACATTCACTAGGTTTCTTGCACAAGGTACTAATCTATTGATTGGAAATATGTTTTGTTAGTATTAACCCTTTACACAGTATAAGAGTCTAATTATTTTATGAAAAAATGGTAAAGAGTTCCAGTGCCAGTGTTAATAAAATCCAATTCAACGTTCGCCAAGATTGAAGACTCATGGACTAAGGAGATTATAATAATGAAGAGAGCAAGAAATAACAAAAGCTACTTAGGAATAACAATATATGGAGAGTAAGTCACATCCAAATCCTTTTGATGCAAATGAAGAAAAAATCATTAAGAATCACACTAGTATGAATCTTCTTCAGTTTTGGAAATCTGAACTAGATGAATGTAGTATAGTGCTAAAATGAAGGATTTGAGAATAAAATCCATATCCATTTAGCCCTTGTGAGAGAAAGGATATAGACACTGAGTTAGCAGAACTCCTAAAATGTGGTTTTATCCAGCCATCAAAGTCCAACTATGCATGTGGTGGATTCTATGTTAGTAAAAGAAGTGAGTAGATTAGGGGTAAAAAGAGATTTTTTGTCAATTATAAACCTCTCAATGATATTATTAAACCCTTCAACTATCCTCTACTCTCAGTAGTGATCTAATGAAAAGATCTAGCTAAGCCACTATATCCAATAAATTTAATTGCAAGAGTGGGTTTTGGCAAGTAAAAGTCAAGGCATAAGATATGCATAACACTGCTTTTACAGTCCCACAAAGTCTATGAGTGGAGAGTAACGCCATTCGGGTTAAGTAGTGCTCCTACTTACTTTCAGAGAAAAATAGATATTGAATTAAGAGATTTACATGAATTTTGTATAGTATATATCGATGACATTTTGATATTCAACAAATATGTGGATGACCATTTACTTCACTTGCAAGGTCTTTATGATAAGATTATTGAACATAGAATTTGCTTGTCTTCAAGTAAAAAAGAAATTGGTGTTAAAGACATCAAATTTCCTAGTTTACATCTATCCCAAGGAAAGATAATCCTTGAAGAACATATCTTACATAAAATTGATGCATTCCTAGATGTTATTGATAATAAAAAGATTATGCAAAGATTTTTAGGTTGTTTAAATTACTGCTCTAATTTCTTTGAAGATTTAGCAGCCTGGAAACATAAATTGTAAAGACACTTGAAAAAGGAACTAGAGCCATGGGATTGCAAAATTACTAAAGTTGTTAAAAGGATAAATGAGAAATTTAAGAAGTTGCCTCCTTTATATTTTACAATAGAAAATCACCCATTGTTTATATATAAAAATGCATATAAATACAAAACAACAGGTATGTGGATACCACAATGGTACATTTGTAGAAGTTTAGCAAAGATACCATGTGTATGAAAGATAAATATTAGCGGTAATCCAAGGAATCAAGAAGTTCAACTTTTTTTCTAAAAGCTATTAAATTTATTATCTGTACTGATAGCTACGCAATGATAAATCTCATGAAAAATAGACCTGAGAAATATCTAGCTCAAGGTAGGATATGAAGATGGCACTTACAATTGTTAGGATATGAAGATCAACCAGACAAACTCAGTCGATGGATTTGCCAAATAATATTCAAGAAAGGACCATTACTCCAGTGCTACACCAATACTATGAGAAATCCCTGACATGATATTATGTGGAAGTAGATGATACTACTAAAATCTGATCAGGTAGGAATCATGAAGGTACATAGCATTCCAATGTCACAATGAATTGGTTAAGGATGTTCATGTAGAGTTTTAAATAAAATTAAATCACAACCAAAATATATGGAATATTCATAATACAGAAAAAATAAGAATTGCAAAATTAAAAAATACTTCTTCAAAAACTTGAAATCATTCTCCTTCTTCTTCTTGAAAATAAAGATCAATTACAATGTATTAATAGAATTGCATGTGAACATGCTTTTCTAATCATTGAATAAAATATTTTAAATTTATCTAAATAATAATTTGCATGTAATATCAACTAAAACTAACTCTAGCCTTTCTAAAGCTTTATTTTTTCTAAAAAATGTATTAACTAAAAATTAACTAACTGTCTAAATTTAGTTCCACAAAAATTGTTCATGCAAACTAAATTTACAGTAATAGTCTGAAAATAGAACTGAGTGAACTGCACTTCAGCATCACTTTTCAACATACTCCCCCTTGATGCTGAGCAGGCTCACAATTTGATCTCTGAGTGTCAAAAATTGATTTGTTGCAACTACTTTCATGAAGATATCTGCCAACTGTTCTTTAGTGTTGATGTATTTCAATTCTACTACCTTCATCTGCACTAAATCTCGGATAAAATGATGTTTTAAATCAAAATGTTTTGTCCTGTTGTGATGCACTGGATTTTTGGGCAATTTAATAGCACTAATGTTATCAAAAAAAAAAATTGTGGACTGAACATGAATCTCTCCAATTTCTTCAAGAAGTTTTCTAAGCCATAATGCTTGTGTACCTGTGGAAATGACTGTAACATACTCTGCTTCTATAGAAGAAAGGACAACTATACTTTGTTTCTTTGAGCTCTAAGTAATCAAACCAAAACCAAAAGAAAAACAATTCCCAAATGTTGACTTTCAATCATCCAAACTACCTCCCCAATCAGAATCACTAAAACCAACAAGATTGAACCTTTTAGAAGTGTAGTAATGAATACCAAAATCTAGAGTGCCTTTGACATACCTCAAAATTCTCTTGGCTACTTTCATATATATTTCTGATGGCTCTGCCATGTACTTTGAAACAAGTGAAATTGAATAAGCAATATCAGGTGTTGTATGAGTTAGAAGCATTAAGCTTCCAACAATACTTCTACAGGCTGTCTCATCAACTCTTTCAGCACCATCATCTCTACACAACACAACTCCATGAGCAATTAGAGTGGATACTGGTTTACAGTCAACCATATCAAATTTCTTCAACATATCTTTAGCATACTTTGTTTGACAAATAAAATTTTTATTCTCCCTTTGATAAACCTCCATTCCTAAAAAAAAATTCATGAGGCCTAAATCTTTCATCTCAAATTCATTCATCATGGAAACTTTGAATTCATCCTTCATCATAGAACTGCTACACATATACAATAAGTCATCAACATATAAACTTACAAATAGAATATCATTACCTTCTTGTTTGTAGTAAAGGGTAGGTTCACTCTTACTTCTTTGAAAGCCATTCTCTTGAAAATATCCATCAATCTTAGCATACCATGCTCTTGGTTCTTGTTTTAGGCCATACAAAGCCTTCTTTAACTTTTAGACATGATTTTCTTTTCCTTGCACTTCAAAACCTTGTGGCTATTCCACATATACTTCTTCTGCTAAGTACCCATTCAAGAAAGCACTTTTCACATCCATATGATGGATGCTCTAATTTTTTTGAGCTGCTAATGAAATCAACATTCTAATGGTCTCTTGTCTTGTTACTGGTACAAATGTCTCTTCATAATCAATGCCATACTTCTATGTGAAGCCTTTAGCAACTAATCTCGCCTTATGTCTTTCAACTCTTCCATCACTGTTACACTTAGTCTTGTAGACCCATTTGGTGCCAATCTTCTTCTTGTCATGTGGAAGCTTTGTAAGCTCCCAAGTGTCATTCCTATGAATATAATCCATCTCTTCTTGCATTTCTTGCATCCAAACTTCATTAGTATATGCATCTTCAAAACATGATAGTTCAAAATCAACCTTGGTAAGTAAAGCAAAATTCAGTGTCTCACCTCTTGGATTTTCTTCATGTGCTTGATTTGAACTCCTTTGATAAATGTCACTCAATCTTCTTACCTTCCTTGTAGAACTAGGACTTGAATCTGGACTTACACTTGGAATTGAACAACTAGATGGGGGGTTACTTGGTGGATTCTTAGAACTTGGAACATAAATATTAGTGGGCTGCCCATGATCAATATCATCCATAATAACTTCATTTAAAATAGATTTTGACTTCTCCATATGGCCTTTTTGATGACCATAAACTCCCTCTTCTTAAAAAATCACATCTCTTGACATAATAAGCATATTAGTGAGAGGATTATATAACTTGTAAGCTTTAATTTCCTCACTATATCCAACAAAAATACGTGACTCACTTTTAGAATCTAACTTTTTCCTCTTTTGATCAAAGACATGAACATAGGCTAAGCAACCAAAAACTTTAAAATAATTAACATTTGGCTTTTTCTCATACCAAGCTTCATACAAAGTCATCTTGTCAAGTGCACTAGTGGGACTTTGATTGAGAATATATACTACTGTAGCAACTACATCTCCACAAAAAGAATTACTAAATCCTTTTGTTTGTAGCATGCTTCGTGCCATCTCCACCACTGTACGATTCTTCCTTTTAGCTACACCATTTTGTTGAGGTGTGTATGCAGTGGTGAGTTGTCTTATGATGTCATGCATATCACAATAACCTTGAAAGGCTTTTGAACAAAATTATCGTCCATGGTCAGTCCTTAAGCATTTGATTTTGCACCCTTTATCATTTTCTACAAGGGCTCTAAACCTCTTGAATGTCTCAAGAGCTTCACCTTTGGTCTTCAAAAAATAAACCCAACACTATCGTGAGTAATCATCAATAAAAATAATGAAATATGATGAATAACCCAAACTCTTTGTCTGCATAGGACTACAAATGTCTAAATGAACTAACTAGAGTGGATAATGAGCCCTCTACGCATTGCCTTTTAGAAATTTCTCTCTTGCATGTTTTCCTTTAGCACATCCTTCACAAACTTCCTTGTGCTCTTCAACCCTAGGCAAACCAGAAACTAATGATTTTGATGTTAGAATCTTCAAACTATGAAAATTTAAATGCCCATACCTGAGATGCCACAACCAACTTGTATCCTCATATGCCATATTGACAAGGTTCTTGTTATGTTCACCAAACTTCAATGGGAACATCCTATTCTTTGTCATAGGCACAACTGTTACCACCTATTTCCTTGATTCTTATCATAAATTATACATTGTTGATTTTCAAATACAACTTTATAATTCTTCTCACATAATTGTCCAACACTCAACAAATTATGCTTTAACTTTGGAGTTTAATAAATGTCTTTAACACTCTTCATATCTTCTTTTGTATAGAATATCCCGAATCTAAATACCAAACATCTTTAATCTGGAGGATTCTCAGCACCTTCTTGAGCATAATGAACGTTTTTATTATTATTACCTTCTTTTAATCTACACTCATAATTAAAGTGGCTATACCTATTACAGTGATAACATTTTATATTTATTTTATCAAATCGGCTTCTACCTCTTCCTCTGAAACCACCTCTTTCTCGAAAACCACCTCTGCCTTTATTTTCTCTTGAGTAAATCTGATTTTGACCTCTACCTTGGCCTTGATTACTTTTGATGCTACTATTGGCATCTTCATTCTTTGTGATTTGTAATTTGGAGGAAAAAGCTTTCTCATCACTTTCTCCAAATGAATCTCTCAATCTTTCTTCATGAGACATCAAAGATCCAACTAGATGATCAAATTAAAGGGTAGACAAATTCTTGCTTTCTTTTATGATTATGGCAACATGGTTCCACCTTGGTGTGAGAGTTATCAACACCTTTCTGATCACAACCTTATTGTTCATAATTTCACCAAGTGTAGCCATCTTATTGACCACATCTTTTACTCTGACACAATAGGTACTCACACTTTCAGCGTCTTGCATCTTCAAATTATTGAATTTTCTCTTCAATGTTTGTAACTTGACAACTTTGACTTGATCACTACCTTGGTAAGCTTTTTTTAGAGTCTTCCAAGCATTCTCTACTGTCTTTGCTCTTGCAATTCGTGAAAATAGGCTCTTGTCTAGAGCTATTTGAATATGAAATAAGGCTTGAGCATTCTTCTTCTTAACCTCCTTCTTAGCTATTTTATCATTTGCTGTGAGGGCATTCCAATCAGCGGGCTTTATATAACCTGATTCAATAATCTCCTACAAATCTTTTCTTGTAAAAATAGTCATCATTTTGATACACCAATAATCATATTCATTTCCATCAAATTCTAGAATGGGCAAGGAGTTAGAATTTGACATGATAAATTTTTGGCAAAATTTCAACTACTAAGTCTTTAACCAAAAAAAAAAAATACTTGCTCTGATACTAGATGTAGAATTTTAAATAAAATTAAATCATAACCAAATATATGCAATATTCATAATACAGAGGAAATAAAAATTGCAAAAATAAAAAATACTTCTTCAAAAACTTGGAATCATTCTCCTTCTTCTTCTTGAAAATAAAGATCAATTACAATGTATTAATAGAATTGCATGTGAACATGCTTTTCTAATTATTGAATAAAATATTTTAAATTTATCTAAATAATAATTTGCATGTAATATCAACTAAAACTAACTCTAGCCTTTCTAAGGCTTTATTTTTTCTAAAAAATATATTGACTAAAAATTAACTTACTGTCTAAATTTAGTTCCACAAAAACTGTTCATGCAAATTAAATTTATAATAATAGTCTAAAAATAGAACTGAGTGAACTGCACTTCAGCATCACTTTTCAACAGTTCATGCCAAAATGAATATTGCTTCGGACAACGATAAGCCTAGATATTTTACTGATGAATTTGCATGGACTTTGAATGATAAACATAATTGGGTGGTCTTTTAGGTCAACCAAAGAGACCTTCAATTACTTGTTGAGCCATAGCTCAGAATGGCATTTGATGGTAATGCAAACCGTATGCCCTAAGGCAACATATCCTTACATTTTAACAAACGTAATATGTTTCTAGCTTCAAATGGGTAAGCTACATAAAATCTTAGCACCCAGGTTTAATAGATGGTGGTCTTAACTGTGTGACCAGGTACCCTAACACTTTTGAGTCCAAAAAATGCAACAGAAGTTAGTGGTAAAAAAAAAAGGTCCAGCTGTGATTGATAATTCAAATTCTTAATGATGAAGATTCATTCATGGTTTCACAGTAGAATCCCAAAATTATGCATTTGACTGAACGACAACCAGTCTGGTTTTTATTAGTTTCCCAAACCAATACGCCCTGAGTTATGTCAAACTATCTACTTTTTTCGTAGCTTTGCAGAAACGATAGTGGACCCCTATGGGTAACTATTGGTTTTATACCTATTTTTAATAATGTTTTCTGCAAGTCTTACTCTTGATGATATTAGATTAATATGACAACCACTTATGTATTTAAAAAATGTTTTTGAACAAAATGTAAGACCAATTCTAGCATTTATGAATGATCAATTCACTCGACCACCTCCAGATTGGGCAGTTCATGATAGCTGTGTGGCAAGAGTTTGGACAAGTCCTCACTAAGGATTATGTCTAGAATTATTAAAAGGAAACAGGTCCCGGAAGCAGATGGAAACAATCGACATCCTACTAAAATCAGATCTGCTAACATAATTCATCATTCTTGGACATGACATCCAACTCAATGATATGATGTGTGATTGGATGAATAGATACTTTTAACGTGCAAATTACGGTGCATACTTTCAAAGGCCCTTCCATAAAAACATGTGTCATCGTCGACTTTAATATTGATGCATGGGATGGCTTACATGAGCCTACCGATAATTATGGGATTGTCTTGACTCTAATCCCGAATTGGATCTAGAGCATATCTTGGTGTAACTTGACTATCAACATGCCTTGTGGAGAATATCTAAATTTATGACAAGTGACGAAGAGAAGGCAAGATGATAAAGATGACATGCACGATGGATACAAGAGTGATTGATGAGATAAATTAGGAATATTTGTACATAGTGTTCGATAATAGATTAAGGTCCCCACCTTTATTTATAAAAGGTGTTAAGCAAAATGTCTATTCCTCCACTTTAAGTCAATTGTCAACCAAAAGTAATCACTCCACACTTGAAGCCTTAAACGATGTGTTAAGCCCAAAAAATTTGTCCTAAAACCGATGTAAAATTTCCCCTTATTTCAGTGTTATTTATTTATTCATTACATGGTTGCTCATTAATTGTTTTGATTCAGTCACTATATAATTGAAGTGTGACACATATAATTATTATAAGATTTATTTAATATATTTGATTGCCTCCACGAGGCTTATATAAGATTAGAATATAAGTGGAAGAGGTTAATATCAATGCAATTTTAGAAATCAATATGTAATATCTTGATTAATGAAGTGGGAACAATCACATTATTAAAAAATACTAAATTGTAATTTCTTGATTTAAAGAAACACAAATTTATTCACATATAACCCAATCAACAATGCAAGAGAATGAAATGAGTTGAACAAAAATCAATTAACACACCCTGTCACCACTTTAAGGCTCACCAAGGGAGAGTCATATAACACTAAACAAATATACTCTTAAGCCACTCAAGACAAGGAAACCAACATATTTAGAGTGAACTCGTTGATAACAACTGCATGATGATCAAATTCATAATTTACTTAATTAAAATCACATAGAAATCTAATCCAACCACATGTACAAACTCAACACAAAGGATTATAATAAACACCTCTAACCTAGTCTAAGAACCTACACCCGATGCCCCCACCATAACTTGGGCAACATACATATCCATTCCATGAAATTACTCTCTGATGTAGTTCTCCTTACATTTGTGATGACCTCCTCTGTGAGACATCATCATTGAACAAGAATTGATGATCTAAGCCAACAGAAAAACTAGTACATCACTAAGACGAGCTTCTAAAGCTCTAGTCATCTAATTTAAATAATGACACATCATAAGGTCATTAACTGCAATCTACAACATCACAAGGTATGTGTGCTTACCCAAACACTTATACATAATGTCACAACAAGAGTCAGGTGTGACTAGGAACTTATATTTTCTTTTTCCACATGGTCAATGACTAAAAATAACCTTTGACTTATGCTATTTGGAGAAACTAGTGTGAGTCTCTAAAGTTGTCCAAGTTTAAAACAAAAGATAACAAAATTAAATCCTAATAATCAGTGGGGGTCACTATCTGTAACTATTGATCAACTAAGAAAACCATGTGGTTGACACTAATGTTAAACACATGTGCAAAGAAGAAAACCATACCATTCATGACTAAGCAAGAATACTAAGAATTAGATGCTTTAAGCACCTGTTCCAATAATACACTAAAGATAGTTATTAGTTGCCCACACTAGGAGGGAATCTAAGGGTTAGTTATCTAAGCATGTTCTCCAAGATTTTTTTCAAGTTAGTTGATAACACCCACACAAAGGGGCATTCTAAGAGTTAGTATGCTAAGCCCATGCCCACTCCCTGAACTGCCTACATATCTAGGGTGATCCCTTCACACACAAAATCAGGATTGACTATAGTTCACCCATTCCTAAATGAGTGTTAGTTTAGATGTGAAAATAATCAACCTTCACTAATCAATTACATTACTAAGCATAACATTGATGCTCATTGTGGGTAATGTGCTATGGTCACTAGTTGGCCCAAGGCATCTAGGCACTATCAAGAGTCACAAGGAGCATCTTACAGAAGGATCAATTATGTTTAGACTTCTAAGTTTGAGCATAAAGGACAGCCTTACTCTTGTGGTGCATTCCAATTCAAACTCTAAAATGACCCCTTTTGTTCTAAAAAGATGCATTTATGACCTAAAATAGCTAAAAGAGTTTGCGATCCAAAATTGTGCTAAGGTCATAACATTTGTTTTAGGTAAACAAAACACATCATAGCCACTAAAATTCACCAAAGAATGAAAATGATACAATTAAACAAAGTTTATTGACCTACGAAGCTTAGGACGACAACAAAACACACTAATTCCAAGTTGAGTAAATTGAGTCCAGAAATACCTTTGTTTTAATTTATAACAAGACAAATAATTTTTTTATAACTCTTAGAACCTATTTTTAAGTTAGAATTAATGTGTTTAAGGATTTGTAATAATTTAGTTTGAAATAAAATGATGATTTTATTATGCATTTCAAACTGAATTTAGTAGACCAAAAACTGCATTACAAAATTTATTTGTAAATCAATGTTGGAAAACACCATGTTAAAAATAGCAAACTTGGGTTAAATTTTATTTTAATAGTATATTATTAATTTTAAGCTATTTTAAATTAATTTCAACTCTCATATTTGAGAAATTTAATTTCTAATTATTTAATTTATGTTAATTCTAAATCGACTTCCAAAACAAGAAAGAAGTAGTGAAGTTTTACTCCAACAAGTGCCTCACATAACTAGTTGAAAAGATGAACCCTAACAGAAGTAAAATGTATATGATTAATAATTGCATATTTTATATCTAAATATAATTACTTCCAAGTCTCAGAATTTAAAAATCTTAAATTTAAATATTTATTTAAAACCATTGAAATGTCCAAAACACATTAAAATAATTAAAAAAATAAAAATTATTATTATTTTATTAAGTATTAAACTATGTTTAAATTAATTTTTTTTGATAATTTCTTATTTGAGTTCTCATGTGGTGAATTAAATCACCACCATTAAATTGGAGGAATATCCTCTTTATGATCTAAGGCAACCTTTTAAAAATCTTAAGTTTTTTTGAACACCTAAATAAAAATCATTTTCTAAATTTTGCTCTGATTTCATCTTTGTTTCATGGCAAGTTTAGAGATAAAGCTTCAAGGAGACAATGTCAAATATGAAGGCTTACCTTTGTTATATACAACAAGAAGGCATCACACTCTCTCACACACACATATTCTAAATTTGGATTTCTTTTTCAAAATTCAAAATTCTGATTATACATAGATTCCATTTTACATATAGATTTCATGTATGTTTCAAATCCTAGTTGTATATTTTTTTTTTGATAATATAAAACTATATATATATATATATATATATATATATATATATATATATATATATATATATATATATATTTTCTATTATTTTATTTTTATTTTTAAATTTTTATGCTTGCAGGTTTGACTGGCCTATGCAGGGGATGATTTACATCAATAAAAGCTCATGGGGATAGGGTTGGTTGGCTAGTCGACCCCTTCCTTACCCCAATATGGTGGGGTTGGGATCAATTCAGGTGTTGTGCCCCAAAACCCCTCCTAAAACTTTTTTTTTAATAAATATAAAGATATACTAGCATACGTATCTTAAATGAATCTATGTAAAATACACCGATAGATATCATTCTCGAAGCACTCACGCCTTGAGAATGATATCTATCAGTGTATCTAAGATATGTATGCTAGTAGCACTTGCTACCATTTAAAATAATTTTTCTTATTATTCATAAAAAAGTTTAATTTAAATATTTAATGTAATTTTAAAATATTTATTTATTATGATGTCTGTAATAAAAAATATATATTTGATTATTTGTATATTATTTATTTATCATGAGGCGGTAATAAATTTTTAAATAATTTATTTCTACAATAAATTCATTGTTATAATTATTTATAAATATAATATCATAAAATCTATATATTAGCTATAAATTAATTATGATTATATGCATATTACTTATTTATTTATTTATTATCATATAGTGATATTTTGTATGATAATTTATTTTTAAAATTTAATTGTTATAATTATTTATAGACATGTTACTAAAATCTATATATTATCTATAATTTAATTATGATTATCTGTATTTTATTTATTTATTATCATGTGGTAATATTTTTTATGATCTACAATTTTATTGTTATAACTATTTATAAATATAATGTGATAAAATTTTTATATTACCTATAAATTAATTATGATTATTTATTAAAAGTATGGTGTAATTATATATATATATATATATATATATATATATATATATATATATATATTATTTATTTATTATATGTAGTAATATTTTTTAAATTTCATTATTATGATTATTTATAAAAATGTTACGTAAAATCTATATATTACTTATAAATTAATTATAATTATTTATTAAAAATATAGTGTAATTATATATATAATTTATTTATTATATGTAGGGATATTTTGTATGATAATTTATTTTTAAAATTTCATTGTTATAATTATTTATAGATATGTTACTAAAATCTATATATTACCTATAATTTAATTATGATTATCTGTATATTATTTATTTATTGTCATGTGATAATATTTTTTATGATCTACAATTTTATTGTTATAACTATTTATAAATATGATGTGATAAAATCTATATATTACTTATAAATAATTATAATTATTTATTATAAATATGTTGTGATAAAATATATATTAACTATAAATTAAATTAATTATAATTATTTATATATTATTTATCTATTATGATAAATAAATTAATTTTTATAATTTATTGTTATGTTATGATTATCTATAAATATGATGTGGTAAAATCTATATATTACCTATTGATTATGTGTATATTATCTATTTATTTATTTATTATGATGTGGTAATATTTTTTATGATAATATATTTTTACAATATGATTATGTATAAATAATTTGGTTAATGATCTATAAATTAATAAATTAGTTATTTTTACAATTTCAATGTTATGATTATTGAGGCGTTATCTACAATGATACTCAAAAGTGTAATAACGTGAGTTGTTCATTTTTATTTTTCTATATTTGAATACACACACACACACACACATGAAAATATTTAAAAAATATATAAATACAAATAAAAAAACATAAAATAAAATTTAGCAAAGCAGACCCAGCTCTCTTGAAAACCTTATTCTCCTCCAAGTTATATTATTAAGTCCATAATTTTATGATTTATTATAGACTTCTAAATTCATAATTTTATGTTTTATTTTCAAAGTCCATAATAAATATGTTGATCTCGTAATTATTTTTATATTTTTATAAGTTCATAATATATGATTTAAATTTAAATATTTTTTAACATTTGATATTTCAAGTATATGTAAATTTATAATATATAGTTTAAATTTAAATATTTTTTAATATTGATCAATTTTATTTAAAATTAAAATAGAGTTATATATTTATTATATAATTATTAATATTTTATATAATTTTATTAAAATATATGAATAAATTATTTTTATTAATTGATAATTAAATAGATTTTTTGTATTTTAAAATTGTTATATAAAAATTTGAATGATATATATATATATATATATATATATATATATATGTTTTCAAGAGAGCTGGGTCTGCTTTGCTAAATTTTATTTTATGTTTTGTTATTTGTATATATATATATATGGTTTTCAAGAGAGCTGGGTCTGCTTTGCTAAATTTTATTTTATGTTTTGTTATTTGTATATATATATATATATATATATATATATATATATATATATATATATATATATATATGGTTTTCAAGAGAGTTGGGTCTGCTTTGCTAAATTTTATTTTATGTTTTGTTATTTGTATTTATATATTTTTTAAATATTTTCATATACATATACATATACATATTCAAATATACAAAAATAAAAATGAACAATTTTTTATGTTTTATTTTCAAAGTCCATAATAAATATGTTGATCTCGTAATTATTTTTATATTTTTATAAATTCATAATATATGATTTAAATTTAAATATTTTTTAATATTTGATATTTTATGTATATGTAAATTTATAATATATAGTTTAAATTTAAATATTTTTTAATATTGATCAATTTTATTTAAAATTAAAATAGAGTTATATATTTATTATATAATTATTAATATTTTATATAATTTAATTAAAATATATGGATAAATTATTTTTATTAATTGATAATTAAATAGATTTATTGTATTTTAAAATCGTTATATAAAAATTTGAATGATATATATATATATATATATATATATATATATATATATATATATATATATATATATATATATATATATATATATATATATATATATAAAGGTTTTCAAGAGAGCTAGGTCTGCTTTGCTAAATTTTATTTTATGCTATTTGTATTTATATATTTTTTAAATATTTTCATATATATATATATATATATATATATATATATATATATAAGTTTTTCAAGAGAGTTGGGTCTGCTTTGCTAAATTTTATTTTATGTTTTGTTATTTGTATTTATATATTTTTAAAATATTTTCATATACATATACATATACATATATATATATTCAACTATACAAAAATAAAAATGAACAATTTTTTATTTTTTATTTTCAAAGTCCATAATAAATATGTTGATCTCGTAATTATTTTTATATTTTTATAAATTCATAATATATGATTTAAATTTAAATATTTTTTAATATTTGATATTTTATGTATATGTAAATTTATAATATATAGTTTAAATTTAAATATTTTTTAATATTGATCAATTTTATTTAAAATTAAAATAGAGTTATATATTTATTATATAATTATTAATATTTTATATAATTTTATTAAAATATATGAATAAATTATTTTTATTAATTGATAATTAAATAGATTTGTTGTATTTTAAAATCGTTAGATAAAAACTTGAATGCTTTATATATAGATGCATTTAAGATATGTGTGTGTGTGTATTTTAAATAGTTAATTGGTTAGTTACATTTCTTAAATAGTTTTATCTTAAATAATTATAAATAGTTAATTGGTTAGTTATATTAAAATATATAAATATATAATACACACACCCACACGCACGCACACACACACACACATATTGGATCATTATATATACTTAAATGAATCAAAATACATCTTAAATGGTTAATTGGTTAGTTACATTCCTTAAATAGTTATATCTTAAATAATTATAAATAATTAATTGGTTAGTTATGTTGTTTATTGATTTTTTTTTTTTTTTGTTTTAAGGGTGACAGTTATATTAATAAAGGATTATAGTAATTTAAAAAGAAAAAATTATTTAAAAAAAATTTAATTATTGTAAATTTTGAAGGACACTTTAGAATAGATAATTATTATTTTAAAAAATTAAAAATTAAAAATGAACATTATTGATAATAAGTTATAAGAGATGGAGATATCCAAAAATTAATTTTTTTATGTGGATAAATATATAAATGGTTGTTAAATTTAAATAATGAAGGAACCTTCCCTTGGTTGTAAAAGGACTCACCTAATAAATTTATAAAAGTGTTTCATTCAAAAACAAGTTGTTACTAATATAATTTTTAAGTGTGCTATAATAAAATTTAATTTTTATTTTCATAGTCCACTTTATAAATATAATTAATAAAATTTATTAAGTGAAGTGTTCAAAATGATAACACATACTAAAGACCCAAAAAATGACAAACCTTTAAAATTTTTCATTGATGGATACATGAATATACCCTATGAAATGGAAAGCTTTTCACTTAGAGAGATAGCTAGATCATGGTCATATAATTCCAAACGAAGGTGAGATAATAAATGAGAGGTTAGGAGTGTGACAACTATTATGAGAGTGTTCTCAAAGTTTACTATAGTGGCAGTGCGGAAATCAGAAAAATGGGTTGATTTATGTTGGTCAGAGTTATTGCTTTACAAGCCATTTCATAATATAAAAAGAGATATCAGACTTGATGATGATATAATAACATCAAACTGAGAATTATTGAATTACAATCCCTGGCATGTGGAGCAGAGGACTATCCTAGATGACCATAAAAATCAAAGGCATGTTGAATGTGATGGTGTTCAATCCGTTTATCAAAATACAATGGAACATGAGTGGGAAATCATATCAAGGATACATCGTGAGCTAATTATGGAAGTATCAGAATTAGATATGTTGGGAAGAAGAGATCTTGATAGATAAGCACCATGAAATCATAAATATAAAGGAGAAGAATACACAACTTCAGCTATAAATTTCATAAGCATAATGAAAGACAATGAGTTACTCATACCAGAGGATATAATAAGTAATATTTCATATGGAACCTTAGGTGCCAAACAAAAAAAGCATTTGATATAATCATGAGACATTTTTTTTAGTCTCATAATATCACAACACTATGCATGATAATTCAAAGAACAATAGGAATAGGAAAATCACATCTAATTGGTGCCATTAATGAAGCTTTTGAAAATGAATCATTGACTATGCAACATTTTCCAATTCTATTACTTGCACCAACTAGAGTTATAACATTTAATATTAGTGCTTTGATAATCCACTCAACACTATGAATCCCAATCACAACCTTTTTAGAATTCAAAGGAACAAGATTCATAAGTTTTCAAGAAAAAATGTGACATATAAAATACATATTGATTGATGAAATGAGTTTCATTAGGGAAAAAATGTTACAGAATATAGATGCATGACTTTGTCAAGCATTTCCAAAAAATTCAAATATGAGTTTTGGAGGTAGATCAATCATTTTATTAAGATATTTGTGTCAACTACCTCTTGTGAGTGATAAATCACCATACAATAGTAACAAACATGGAAAGTGACGACCAAAAAAAGATTCGAGTGATGACCAAAAAAGGTTTCGACATCTGCTCACAAATATTAGAGATGCACATTCAACTATTGATGATTGGAAACTATTGATGTCAAGGATAAATAGTGTATTACACCTGAGCATCAATGAATATTTTGACAATTCTATTCATTTATTTACAAGAAATGATAATGTGAAAAATCATTAAAAAGATTGATTACATGGAGCATTGCTACTAGAATAAGTAGTACCAATCCATCAAGAGGTCAGAATGATAAATTAGATGTGGAGTTATTAATATCTAAGGATGTAAGGATGATGTTAACCTCTAATCAATGGATAGAAGCAAAACTTGTAAATGAATTTCTAGGATTATTCCAATTATACAAACTTGGAAGTTCCCCACCAGAGCCACAAGCATGTATTTATGGTAGAATTTGATAATTACTCTCGAATGTCATTTGTAGATGCAACTCCACATACAATTTCAATTATACCAATACAAAGGGGACGAACATCAAAATTACCTTTAAGACTGGCTTGGGGATTGTCTATACATAAATCACAAGGATTGAACATGTATAGTAAACAAACCTGGAAGTTCCCCACTAGAGTCATGAGCATGTATTTATGATAGAATTTGATAATTACTCTCGAATATCATTTGCAGATGCAACTCTACATAAAATTCCAATTATACCAATACAAAGGGGATGGATATGACAACTACCTTTAAGACTAGTTTGGGGATTATTCATTCATAAATCACAAGGATTGAATCTTTCTATAGAAAAAATTGATATAGGATATATAGAAAGACACATTTGTGGTCATCTCACATGTAAAATAATTTTACTCAAGTCCTTAAAACTACAATAATGTTACATGTTTAATATCACATATATTATATTTGTTTTCACATTTCAATATATATTAAATTATTTGCTTTAATTATCATTGAATGTGATATGTATTTCTTATTTGGATGAATATGAAATGATGCATTAATTGGTATTTATTGTTAAATATGCATGCCACACCTACAAGTGCTACTAGCATAGATATCTTAAATATATTTATCTAAAATATGTTGAGAGATATCAATCTCGAGGTGCCTATCTAACATACATCATAATATAGATGCGTCGAGATTGATATATCTCGATGTATTTTAGATAAATATATTTAAGATATCTATGCTAGTTTATAAATATGATGTAGTAAAATCTATGTTTATAATGTGCTAATATTTTTTATGATAACTTATTTGGTTAATTATCTATAAATTAATTATTTTTACAATTTCAATGTTATGATTATTTATAAATATAACGTGGTAAAATCTATATATTACCTATAAATTAATTATGATTATCTAATTATTTATAAATGTAATGTAGTAAAATTTATATATTATCCATAAATTAATTATGATTATTTATAAATATGATGTGATAAATATATACATAATTTATAAATTAGTTATGATTATCTAATTAAAATATAAATAATTATTTATAAATATGATGTGATAAATCTATATATTATTTATAAATTAGTTGTGATTATATTATTCATAAATTAATTACGATTATTTATTTTTACAATTTCATTATTATGATTATTAAAAACTATGATGTGATAATAAATATGATGTGGTAATATGATTATTTATTAGTTAATTATGATGTTGTAATATAATTAAAAGAGTTAAGTGGAAATCAAATTCACATTAAAAGAAATGAGACAAATTGTACAATAAAAATAATGAGAAAAGAAGTAACCTTTAAATTATTAAATGTAAAAAAATTGTATTTTATCTACTCAAAAGTTCAATTTACTATTTTTTTACTCTTCTTTTATTTTTATTTCTCTCACTTTACTTTATATTTATATATATTTTAGTTTGAATTTATTTATATATATGTGTTTTTTTATTCATATCAGCTTTGATATAATTAAAGTATTTTAAACTTTATTTAATGTCAGCTTTCAATTAATTAATTAATTACCAACCCACTCACCTCCCCCATCGCTGTAATGAGAAAATAAATAATCTTTAAAATTTTAAATATAAAAAGTTTATATTTTATTTGCTCAAAATTTCAATTTACTATATTTTTACTCTTTTTTTAATTTTTATTTCTCACTTTACTTTATCTATATATATTTTGGTTTGAATTTATTTATATTTACATGTTTTTTAAATCCATATCAGCTTTGATATAATTAAAGTATTTTATTCTTTATTTAATAATGTCAGCTTTCAATTAATTAATTGCCAACCCACTCACGTCATTACAACATTTCACCTCCCCCCTAGATGCCACTGTAGGGAACACCTATCGGTGCAATAAAAGTATTTTATTCTTTATTTTATAATGTTGGCTTTCGATTAATTAATTACCAACCCAATCATGCCATTACAATGTTTCACCTTCTTGCAGATGCCACTATAGGGAACACCTATCAATGTAATGAGAAAATAAGTAATATTTAAATTATTAAATGTAAAAAGTTTATATTTTATCTGCTCAAAAGTTCAATTTACTATTTTTTTACTCTTCTTTAATTTTTATTTTTCACTTTATATTTATATATTTTTTGGCTTGAATTTATTTAAATTTATGTGTTTTTTAAAACCCATGTCGACTTTGATATAATTAAAGAATTTTATTCTTTATTTAATAATGTCGGCTTTCAATTAATTAATTGCCAACTGTAGGGAATACCTATTGGTGTAATGAGAAAAGAAGTAATCTTTAAATTATTAAATTAAAAAATTTATATTTTATCTGCTCAAAATTTCAATTTACTATTTTTTACCCTTCTTTAATTTTTATTTCTCTCACTTTATATTTATATTTTGTTGGTATGAATTTATTTATATTTATGTATTTTTTTTAAGTTTTTTATTTTTTATTTAATAATGTTAGCTTTCAATTAATTAATTGCCAACTGACTCACGTCATTACAACCTTTCACCTCCCCCCAGATGCCACTGTAGAGAACACCTATCAATGTAATAAGTACTAGCATAGATATCTTAAATACATTAAATGTTACAACTCTAGTTGGTGTAAGTAATAGAAGTGGACAACATTTCATAGTTGATGATTCATTTTCAAAAGCTTCACCAATGGCGCCGATTAGATGTGATTTTCTTATTCCTACTGTTTCTTGAATTATCATGCATAGTGGTGCGATATTATGAGTCTGAAAAAAATGTCTCATGACTATATCAAGTGCCTTTTTTTATTTGTTCCATATGAAATATTACTTGTTATATCATCTGGTATGAGTAACTCATTGTCTTTCATTATGCTTATGAAATTTATAGCTGAAGTTGTGTATTCTTCTCCTTTATATTTATGATTCCATGGTGCTTGTCTACCAAGATCTCTTCTTCCCAACATATCTAATTTTGATACTTTCATAATTAACCCACGATGTATCCTTGATATGATTTCTCACTCATGTTCCATTGTATTTTGATGAACAGATTGAACATCATCACATTCAATATCACTTTGATTTTTATGGTCATCTGGCATAGTCTTTTGCTTAACATGCCAAGGATTGTAATTCAATGATTCCCAGTTTGATGTTATTATATCATCATCAATTTCGATATCTCTTTTTATATTACAAAATGGCTTGTAAAGTAATAAATCTGACCAACATAAATCAACCTATTTTTTTGATTCTGACATTGACACTGTAGTAAACCTTGGGAACACTCTCACAATAGTTGTCACACTCTTAACCTCCCATTTATTATCTCCCCTTCTCTTGGGATTATATGACCAAAATCTAGCTATCTTTATAACTGAAAAACTTTCCATTTCATAAGGTCTGTTCATGTATCCATCAATGAAAACTTTTAAAGGTTTATCATTTTCTAGTTCTTTAGTATGTGTCATCAGTTTGAACACTTCACTTAATGAATTTTATTAATTATATTTATAAAGTGGACTATAAAAATAAAAATTAAATTTTATTATAGTACACTTAAAAATATCAATAACAACTTATTTTTGAATGAAACACTTTTCTAAGTTTATCAGGTGAGTCCTTTTACAACTAGAGAAAGGGTCCATTATTTAAATTTAACAACCATTTATATATTTATCCACGTAAAAAATGTAGTCTTTGGATATCTCCATCTATTATAACTTATTACCAATAAAGTTTATTTTTATTTTTTATTTTTTTAAAATAATAATTATCTATTCCAAAGTGTCCATAATTTACAACAATTAATTTAAATATATATATATATATATATATATATATATATATATATATATATATATATATATATATATATATATATATAATCCTTTATAAACATCAATAAACAATATAACTAACCAATTAATTATTTAAGATATAACTATTTAAAGAATATGAATGTAACTAATCAATTAACTAAAGGAATGTAACTAACCAATTAACTATTTAAGATGCATTTTGATTCATTTATGTATATATAATTATCATATATATATAAATATCTTACTTAAATAATTATATATAATTTTAATATAACTAACCAATTAACTATTTAAAATGTATTTTGATTCATTTATGTATGTATAATTATCCAACCTGGATATCTTATATATCTTTCTTAAATACATATATATAAAGCATTCAAACTTTTATGTAACAAATTTAAAATACAATAAATCTATTTAATTATTAATTAATAAAAATAATTTATCCATATATTTTAATAAAATTATATAAAATATTAATAACTATATAATAAATATATAACTCTATTTTAATTCTAAATAAAATAGATCAATATTAAAAAATATTTAAATTTAAATTATATATTATAAATTTACATATACATAAAAATAATTACAGATTTCAAGTATTAAAAAATATTTAAATCTAAATCATATATTATGAATTTACATAAAAATAAAAATAATTATAGATATCAACTTATTTATTATGGACTTTGAAAATAAAACATAAAATTATGAATTTAGAAGTCTATAATAAATCATAAAATTACGGACTTAATAAAACAAAATAAAAAACTCTAAAACACACATTGAAATACCAGGGCACACAGGAATGGTGGCACAACAATATAACTTGAGGATAAAGTTTTCAAGAGAGCTGGGTCTGCTTTTCTATTTTATGTTTTGTTATTTGTATTTATAAATATTTTAAAACTTTTCATATATATATTCAAATAATGTATAATTACATATTTTTTGATTCACTGATTTTTATTTTATTTTATTATTATGTTGGCTTAAAAAAAATAAAAGTGAACAACTCACGTCATTACACTCTTGGATACCATTGTGGGTTACGTCTCTTTGCATAACAAAAATAAAAGTGAACAACTCACGTCATTACACCCTTGACTGCCATTGTAGATTACACCTTTCGACGTAATTATTTTATATTTATATTTCTATATTTTTAATCTTTATAATATAATTTATATTATTACGTGAGGTGTGTATATAATAATAATAATAATAATAATAATAATAATAATAATAATTATAATTATTATTATTATTATTATTATTATTATTATTATTATTATAATATTGTTTTGTTCTTATTATTTGTTTTTAATCAAGTAAAACTATAATTTTAATATTGTTTTGTTTACTTAAATAATATATCTTATAATATTGCTGATCCTATTACACACACATATACATGTATAATACAACATAAATTATATATTATAATGGATATTTTTTATAACTATATTTTATTTGTTTAATATAATCCATTTGTTTTATATAATTTTAAAAGAAATAACTCACATCATCATCATTATGATAGGGAGACACAAATATCACATATGTAGTTCATATTTTCTATCATGTTGACTTATAACTATTGGTTTGTAACGATTTTAATAATAAATAACATTCACTCATTTCCTCATTAATTTTCTTGAACAATAATGTATAATTTCACAATTTTTTTTCTTTTTATAAATTTAGTTTAGAAATGGATAAGAGGGAGAAAATTTTATTTTCTTCTTACAATAATTAAACATCCACAAATCTTTTTTTTTTGGTTTTTTTAATCTAAAATTTTCATTTTTCATCCCTAATATAGATTAATTTGAGGAGTTTAAGAGAAGATAAATATTCACTATATTAATTATCCACATAATCTATAAATTAAATAATAAAAGATTTTTCAAAAAAATATTTTCATATTCATTTTACAACAAAAATCAAGGTATTAGAAGATAATAGAGAAGAGACAGTGAAAGAGTTTTTTTTTTTTCAATCAAATATGGACAAATTTTATTAAACTTTATTTGATTTTAATTCAATATAATGATATAAGAGGCCTACCTCATCTCCACCATTTGTCAAGCTTGCCATAACCGCCCAAGCTTCATGAGGGTATCCTCCACACAAGCTCCTTCCCCACTTCTTCCAAAAGGATGAACAACAAAAAATAATACCAATTGTAAAAATAAAAATAAATTCTAAATTTCTTATTAAAAAAAAATTTCAATCCAACTCAATAAATTGGAGAGTACTTTTCTTACAAGAATCATCTCATTTCTTACAAGTCTATACCTCTTCTTAATAGCCTTACAAGTCCATATGAGCTTACTTGTCCAAGTTGACAACTTAGGACAAAGTCAAAAAACTTGTTTACACTCAATAATAACTTATCTTACATTATCTAAATTTACACTCCACAAGCACATCCACTCATATACTCTAGGTCTTAACTTAACTCCTCTAGCCTTCATAGAGAGGCTCGACACAAGTTGCTAATAAAATCCATTATAAAATTCCTCATAATTTATGTGGATTTAAATATTTATTAGATTATGATTTAAATAATAGATATTGTTCTAATTATATTTTAACAAGTAAAACTTTCAAAATAAGGGAGGGGACAACATTTGAATTCATACACATTTGAAGGCACATAAAAATAGGCAAGCAAACGATGAAAACAAGGTCACATAGGTTCAAACATAGGGAATATTTTATTCTCTCCCCCTTATAAAATCATATCCTCGATGCATCAAACCAACTCAAAGGGTGGAAGAACCACACACTCTTAAATACATACCAAATTACAATTAGTGTAACATAAGCCATCATAAATACAATAACAATTATTACTTATTTTTTAATTTATAGAGATTTTATTATAAATTATTAATGTTCTTATACTTGTTAAATTATTCTTAAGGATTTCTCTTTAACATTTAAGACTTATCAACATCTTTTTTTATTATTGTAAAATTAATTTTATTATAATTAAAAACTTTTTTAAGTTAATAGTTAACATTAATCTCCTTAAAGCATGTCACATAGTGCTAAACTGTCATATTACCATACTATCATACTATCATATAAATTTATCATAACCAACTAAAACCTAAAGATATTATGTCATTATATAACACTAATATGTAGCATGTAAAATTAATATACTTTTTTGTTTTGATGACATAATGATTAGGCTATACGTCATTCCATGATGAGATTGCACTTACTGAGATCAGTACCATTCCATGGCCAAAATATACTAAGCAACATTGAATAACATTAAGCAATATAGACTAATATTGATAACTATTATCTATCAAAAATCAACTAATATCACAAAATATTGTTGTCAAAATATCTGAAGGAGTATGTGTATAAGTATCAATCTCTTGTATGATCATATAGAATAAATCATGTGTCTTCCCATGGTGAAAATACAAGGTGAATAATAAGTACTAAATCATGGTAGAACCACATAAATTAATACCAAGCAATACTGAGAAATAAAATCAACTGTCATCTGAATTAAACAATACATGGTTGAAAAAACCAAGTAATCTCTGAGCTCTAAAATTAACCTCTTTAGACCTCCCAATAAATAATAAAACATGAGATATAACAAAATCATGTATAAGATAATATAACCTCCTCAGACCTTCCAAAAATAGGATAACAAGTGCTTTAGATAGATCTTGTATGAAACCACCACGTCTGGTGGGTGGGAAGATGGCTCAAGACTTGACCTCACAAGTTAGATCATCACACCCTATAAATATATTCCAAGCTACCCCTTCTCCCTGTACATGTAATAGGTATAAAATGTTCACATCATGACATTCAAAAAATCAATGTTCAAACATAAAAGAAAAAAGAAATCTCACCAACATAATCAAATCAAATGCCAAATGGCCTTAAAGAGGCATTTAAAAATAAATACTAAATATCAACAAATCATCTCAATTATGTAATATAGTGAGATTCAAACATTCACAATGTAAAAATTGAAATTACAATCAAAGTAATTCAAAACTGACAAAATATTTATGCAAAAGAAAATTTAGATTCAATAGAACAAAGTGCTAGTTTTAGAAAACAACTTAAAATAGAAACCAAATTAAAATAAAACAGGGCATAATAATATCACAAATAGTGCACATTATGACACTATGTGGTTAAGAAATCCACCCAAATGAAGAAGGAATAATATAATCCTCAATTACCTCCTGAAGGTAAAGAGGAAAACATGACTCTCTCTATATGTTTCCCAAAGGTTCACAAAGTTGCATCAAATGTAAATCACAAAAGTTGTTCTTTCAAAAACCACTAAAGGGTAGGTGAAGGAACACATCATTTATAAGGTGAACATTAGGCATGAAGAGCCCATGGTGTCTAAGACACTCATAGTGCACCCACCTAAAATAGTCAAGTGGCTACCTTGTGCAAAGGGGAAAAGTGGGGTTTCAGCGTACAATAAACTCCACTTCCGACCCTGTGATCCAGTCTAGACCAATATAAACATAGCTATACTTCACCCTCAAACCCCATACTTGTCTTAGTACCCAAATACTAGAGTATCAATGTAGGGTTACATAACACAACACATTACTACATAAAAATAATTTTAACTTATACATTATATGTTTACATGAACAAAAGTTACTTTACAACACATTTTCATAATAGGAGTTGCACACAAGATAATTCAAAAACATATTCACATTCACATTCACAAGAGAAAAATTGGACTTAACAACATAATATCATATTGTTCCATGACATACACACTCTATGATCTCATAACAATGTTGTTTACATAGAGAATATTTATTATTTATGAGGTTTGTTACATATACAATGATGCAAGGGTTTACACAATATGTTAAAATTACACATGTACATAACAACTATAAAACTTAAGGGTACATGTTTGGATTAATATGCATTATGTACATCAATTACGATCACAACATAATTATACAATTTACTAGAATCACACAAGGTCAAAGAAACCTCATTAGTCCAGTTGATATAGATATGTCATCTCTAATGACATCAATAACCATCTTCATCAATCCAACTGATGGATCTATGCCATCCCTAATGACATTTTTGTAAATTATCTACCATTATCATAGCCATAAGAAGAATATTAATGGAAAACCTTTGTGCATAGTATCAAAGTGCCTCGTATGAAAATATTCATATCTTTCCTACCAAACCAACCTGGAATTTAATTACTCCAACTAAAATTTCTCATTGTGAATGTCTCTATCACTACAACAGTTCCTAAATCTACATTGTCCAAAAGTGTCATGCTATAATATCTCACTAACTTGTCATAAAGCAATTGACCATCTATGAAGTATCTGCCATATAAAAAATCACATCTAATATACTGCCTCTGTGTAGGAAGTCTCATGAGTCATACTAAATAATTAAAAGTGTACATTTTGTTTTTTGTTTCTTCAGCGAGGTAACTAAATAGGCCATACAAAGTTTTCCTTGAGTTCCTAGTGTTAAATCCATACTCTGATAGCAAAATGTCATGCAAAATTTTTTTGTCCCAAAATCGATATATTTTTTCTCCTTACTTCAGTGTTATTTATTTATTCACTATGGTTGCTTAATGTTTAACCATTGTGATTCAATCAACACAAAATTGAAGTGTGACACACATAATTATTACAAAATTTATTTAATACATTTTATTGTAACCACAAGGCATCTCTAAGATTAAAATATAAGCAGAAGATGTTAAGATCAATGTGATTCCAGAAATTAATAAATAATATATTGATTAATGAAGTGGGATGAGTCACTTACTAAGAAAGATTGAATTATAATTGCTTGATTTAAAGATTCATAAAATTATTCACATATAACTGATCAATAACTTAATAGAACAAAGTGAGTTGAATAATAATCAATTAATATATGGTCACCAATTTAAGGCTCATTAAGGGAGAGTCATCTAACACTAAAAAAAATACTCTTAAAGCACTCAAATCAAGGAAACCAACAAATTTAAAGTGAACTGGTTGATAACAACTTCATGATGATTAAATTCAATTTTTAATTAATTAAAATTACCTATAAATATAATCCAACCACATGTAAAAACTCAACACGAAGGAAGACAAAAAATACCCCTAATCTAGTCTAAGAACCTAGACTTGATACCACCACCATAACTTGGGTCATTGATCCAAAAATCTGAAGTTCTAGCTGATAAATATCTCAATAACATAGAAATAACATAGTAACAATGAATTCTCTGAGAAGAGATGTAGTATTACTCAAGATCGCAATACAAATATATGCTTATCTCTAAGAAGAGATGTCTGTCTTCACATTTCAGGTTACCTCTTCATTTATACACAATTTGAAAGCATGGGGAGGATGTGGAAGGTCACCAATCTCAAGGGAGATGAAGTGGTGTGACTTCCAATATTTAAAACAATACAAAATTTGAGGAATTATTATTTTTAAAAACTTACTATTTTTAGACTGCACTATTAAAATTGAAATTTGAGGCACTTCCGTTGGGTTTTTGTGTGTCAAACTTCATTGATCAAAGTTCAATGTCATTTCAAAATGTTCTCCTCATTCTTAGCTTTCCAATGGTTCAAATGGTGAGTCAATTGGAGCTACGGTGCAAAAGTTATGGCTCCTGGAAGTTCCATCATCAATTGGGGTGGAATTGTCACCTGAATTGTCACCTAAATTGTTGTGATGACCTCAACCATGAGACATCATCATTAAATAAGAATTAGTGATCTAAGCCAATAAGGAAACTAGTACATCACTTAGAATAACTTCTAAAGCTCTAGTCATCTACTCAAAATAATGACACATCTTAAGGTCATCAATCACAATATAAAACATCAAAAAGTATGTGTGCTTACCCAAGCACATCCACACAATGTCATAATAAGAGTTAAGCATGACTATAAATTTATATTTTCTTGTTCCACGTAGTCAATGACTAAGAAAATCTTTGACTTATGCTTCTTAGAAAATCTTTATCTCTCGAGCAAGTCTCTAAAGGTGTCCAAGGTTAAAACGGGAGAGAAAAAACTCAAATACCAATAACTGATCAATTAATAAAACCACATGGCTAAAACTAACACTAAACACATGTGTAAAGAATGAAATCATACCATTTATGATTAAGTAAGCATACTAAGAATTAGATACTTTAAGCACCTATTCCAATAACACACTAAGGTTAGTTTTTAGTTACCCACACTAGAAGGGCATCTAAAGTTTAGTTATCTAAACATGTTCTCAAAGAATATTCTCAAGTTACTTGATAACACCCTCACAAATAGGTATTCTAAGGCTTAGTATGCTAAGCTTGTGCCCACTCCCTAAATTGTCTACATATCTACAATGATTCATTCACACATAGAATTAGGGATGGATTTAGTTCACCCATTCCTAAATGAGTGTTAGTTTAGATGTGAAAACAATCTACCTTCACCAATCAAGTACATGACTAAGTGTAACATTGGTACTCATTATGGGTAACAATATGGCCATTAGTTGGTCCAAGGCATCTAGGCACTATCAAGAGTCACAAGTAGCATCTTAAAGAAGGATCAATTATGTTTAGACTTCTAAGTCTGAACATAAAGGAGAGTCTTATTGCCATGGTGTGTTCTAATTCAAACTGTAAAATGACCCCTTTTGATCTAAGAAGATGCATGTAAGACATAAAATAGCTAAAAGAATTTATGACCTAAAATTGTGCTAAGGTCATAAAATTTATTTTAGTCAAACAAAACACATCTTAACCACTACAATTCACCAAGGATTGGAAAGGATACAATTAAATAGAGTTTTTTGACTCACAAAACTTAGGACAACAACAACACACTCCACTTCTAAGTTGAGTAAATCGGGTTCAGAAATACCTCTATTTTAATTTATAACAAGACAAATAATTTTTTTATAAGTCTTAGAACCCATTATTTAAGCTAAAATTAAAATGTTTAATGCTTTGGAATAATTTAGTTTGAAATAGAATGATGATTTTTTTAGCTTGATGTCAAGGTTGAGGGGTCCCTATCCCAAAAACATATATATCATATAAATCTAGTAGGTTTGGCTTATCAATACAAATTGTTAAGGCATTTGACCTTCCAAAGTAATAAATTACCAAAAGTTTCTAAAATAAAATATTACCAAAAGTTTTTTGAACATAACTATAGCCTATATATATAAATATTAACAAAAAACCAAAAAATAGACTCATAGAACACCTTCCTACCTATCTGTTGCACACTAGACAAAAGATAATCTAAAAATTAATCCAAAATGACCACTTCTATAGTCTTACCATCATTAACCATCAAATATCCTGATTTTGATGGCTTGTCTCTCTTCTTTCAATGGGATACAAGCACCTCCTAGTATTTATCTTATGAGGCTGGACAAAACATTACCAACTCTTGACTTGTTTGAGAACCTACAACCTCCTTTGCTTGAAGAAACTTCAACCTCCTCTTATTTTTCCCCTACTCTAGCTTTTCTTTACCTTTATTTTTCCACCAAGGTAGCTCCTAGAACAAACCCCTTGATACTCCTTTCGCCAACCACTTTATTGCTTTCACTTGCTTTGGCATCTATCTCTAATCCTACTAGATTTTCATTTATGATATAGCTAGAAAAATATCCTCAATAATAGGAAACACAATGCCCTTTGTCCCTTATTTTTCTCACCAGAACATACCTCTTCTACTTCTTGGGAAAAAATAACCAAAGTCAAGAATCTAGCTTCCAACAACTGGAAAATAGACAACAAAATGAAACCCAAATGATCTTTACCTGAAAAAGGCATCATTGAAAAGGGGCCTAAGAAAAGTGAGTCAGTTTTTGATAGGAGACCCTCCCTATGCTCTGTCTAGATGAATAAGTCTACCAATGCTTTAATTTGTTCTTTGTCTATCATCACCAAGAAAAGATTACTAGCAAACAATGATGTTAGGTCCAAATTTACTCACACCCACCTAATGATTGCCAACATCTCCACCCCCATCGCATTCTCAACAACCTTTACTACTTCCTCAATAGGAATCCAAGAGACATTCAACAATCTAGTCTTGGATATATTACCCAAAAACCCCATCTCTTGAGTTTTTACTGCACAAAATATTAGTGACCATCTTACTGACTCCACACAATCTAGTTCCATGCTTGACAACATAACCTAGCCAGAGACCCCAATACAAATACCACCCATGACTCCCATTTCAAATATATCAAAGCATCTTTACATTACACACAAAAAACCATCATGAAACTAATTAACTTACATGTTTACCTTAAATGAGATCATAAATGACACTACCTTCACCCTGCCATCAACTCATTCTCGATAAAAGAGAATTGGCTATCACCTCGATTCATAATTTAATCAAATGAAAACATTTATAACCTCAAATTTTTAATTTTTAAATATTTGAAAATTAAAAATCAAAAGAAAATCTGATCAACCCCTACACAGTTTCCCCATCCTTCTCTAACATTATCCACTCTAGCTGATATTAGTTAATTTACAGCCATATTCACCAAAAAATTAGCCACTCGATTGCTTTTATAAAGTCAATGTGATCACTTAAAATCCTCAAATTGATCTAGCTTAGGCTAGATAATTGCCAAGATATTCTCTAATTTCCAAGATTTAGCCTTATGATTTTTTAACATTTGAATTACCACATACGAATCCCCTTCAACCTATAGAAATGAAATCCCACATTTTAAAGTCAACTCAATACCTACAACCAGATCCTGAGCCTGTAGTTCATTATTCATTCCATCAGGTAACTTCAAAGACATTTCTCTTATTAAAGATACATTGCAATCCTTAATAACACAACTAGTTCCTGAGGTTCCTAGATTCCCTCTACAAGCTCCATCAAAGTTGAGTTTAAAACACTCTAGTTGTGGAGGAGACTAGATTACTTCCTTTCTACTCTTATTCTTCTTATCTACAATTGACCCTTTAAAGGGGGGAGGATTTATATATTTTTAGTTAACACACATATGCATATCCCATTGGGTCAAAAATCCTTGCTTCCATTGAATTTGAGAAGACACTACTTTTGAGATAAAAATTTCCATTTCTCATAAAACAACATGTAGTGGGCATTCTTCATTTTAAAAAATGTGGGCATTTCTTTCTTTCTAGATTGTCCAAATTGTAATAACTAGGCTACATCTTCATAAGCTATAAATTGACTATTTTACATCTCCCACTAGCCAAGAGGAAAAGGCTTGATAAATATTAGGTGGTCAAGCCCATGCCTAATTGAATTTATTGCAGAGCCATATCCAACACCAATTGGCAAAAGAGAAACTAAAAAATAAGTGATCTATCACTTCATCCTCTATCTCACATAAACAACATCTCAAAGGCCCAACAAATCCTATCTTCTTCAAGTGATCTTGAGTGAGCACACAATTATGAACTTCTAACCTTGCAAACACCCCTAGATTTTGTATCCCTTCCTTATCCCAACAAAGAATATTCACCCAAGCCAAGGAAACATCCATCACTACAGCCATCTGATATACAAGTCTAACTAAACAAACTCTAGTTTTAGCACTAATCCAATGGAGTTAGTCTTCCTTATTATTTAGAAAGATTTTCTTGATTCAAAGGCTATCTTTTAGAGACTTAATTTCCTCCTATGGTACTCGGAGATCCAACGACCTTTTCCAATTATAGACTACTCATGAATCATTAAAACCATGATCCATATAGTCTTCCACCTTAGTTCCCCAAAGATTTTCTGAAACATATTTGATCTAAAATCCTATAATTTTTTTTTCCAAAGGTCGATGACCATTCCAAGAATCCTACCAAAATTCTTCTTTCCTCTCATTATTAACTGTCCAAGATATATGCAATGATATGATCAATCTACATTTCAACATGAAGTTGTAAATATGAGATATTCTAGGAGGGTTAATTACTAAAACTATGCTTTTCATGGTTTCAAAATCAAGATACTTAGCTTGAAGAAGTCTACACCATAATCTATTAGATTCAGTTAACATTTTCTAGACCAATTTCACCCCCAAGGCAAGGTTCTGAAGTTGAAGATCTTTTATACTTGCTCTACCTCTCTATTTCCTTCTATACACACTCTCCCATTTCATCAATAAAATTTCAGTTTCCTCACCATAACCTTTCCAAATAAAGTCTTTCATAACCTTATTAATTACTCTAATGACTTGATCCATGGGATGTAGCATAGAAAAATAATAGGCTGGGAGATCACTAAGAATAACTTTAATCAACGTGATCCTAATTGCAAGGGATATCCACTTACTTTTTCATGTATTAAGATGGGATTTAAACCTCTCCAATAATTCCCTCCATAATTCAACTTTGCCAACTCATTTGAATAAAGGAACCCCCATATACTTGCTAGGGAGTTAACCAATCTTAAAACCTAAGATCCTACTTAAATTGCATTCTTCTTGATGCCAACAATTGATAAAATAAATTTATGACTTACCTTAATTCACTCTTTACCCAGAAGATTCTTCATATATTTTCATAATTCTTTTTAACTCCATCGCTTATTCTACCACCACCTTCTTAAAGAGGAAAGTATCATCTATAAATTGCTGATGTGTGAGAGTTTTTGTATTGCCCACGATTTAAAGATCTTTCAACCTACCCCTTTCTTGAGCCTTTGGCACTACTCTACCTAAGGCTTTTACCATAAAGATAAAAATAAAGGGGGATAGGGTATCCCCTTGCCTTAAGCCTTTAGAAATAAAAAAACCCTAATGGACGTCCATTAAGCAACACCAAAAACTTAGGACTTGAAATATAATTAAAGACCCATTCACACCAATATTTACTAAAGCCAAATTTCAGAAGGATCTTGAACAAAAACCTCCAATTCACCCTATCATAAGCTTTACTTATGTCCAACTTTACCATAATGACTTTTTGATGATAATAAAATAAGGAATGAATAATTTCATGAGCTACTATAATCCCTTCTTAAATGCTCCTACCTAACACAAACCCAACTTGCTCATTAGAGATTAATTTATCTAGAAGAGGTTTCATTCTAAAAGCAATGGCCTTAGAAATAATATTGTAAACCATATTACATAAATCCATTGGTTTGAAATCATAAATATAATATTGAGATTCACCTTTAGAGAATGAAGATAAGAATGTCATAATCAACTCTATAATCATCTTTTTTATTGTTCTGGATTCTTCCACCATCTGTCAGACATCAACTCCCATAACTCCCAGAAGAATTGAAAAAATACTTCTAAGAAGCCATCAAGATTGGGAGACTTATCCTTAACCATAAAAAAAAACCACCTTCTTTACATCTTCCATTGAGAAGGGTGCCAAAATCTTTTAATTCATAGCTTGAGTAATCACAGCTAGAATAAGAGGTAAAAAGAAATTATGAGCTTTCCCATTTAAAAATTCTTCTTCATTCAGTAAATTTTGAAAAAATTGAGCACTTTCATTTTTAATTTCCTCTAGAGAATCGAAAACAACCCCTTACCTAGATCAAATACTAGCTATCCTAGTCACCTTTCTTTAAGCTTTTACCGAGAGATGGAAAAAGTTGAGTTTCTATCACCATCCTTGAGCCAATTCTCCCTAGACTTATATTTTCAATAGATCTCTTCTCTACACAACATCTCTTCATAATCTCAAAGCAAGTATTTTTCTAGGTTATAAAATTATACATCCATACCCCATTTTAAAATCTTCTCATTCGGCTTATGAAGCTCAGTTTCAATCATTACTTTTTCCTGAAAGATATTCTTGAAATCCTTTCTATTCCAAATCTTGAGTTTTCCTTTCATATATTGTAGCCTCTTACTCATCTGATACATTTTGGACCATGAGGTAACAACCACTAATTTCACCAATCTTGAATCGAACAAAGAAGGATATCTAAGCCACATTAATTCAAACTAAAAAGGACATCTATCAGAAGGTGAATCATATTCAATTTTCAAAGAAATTGGCCAATGATTAGAATTCACCTATGGTAGCACCCAATAATCCATTTTTTTATTGCTTTGGTTCCATATAGAAGAGATTAAAAATATATCCAATCTCTCTAGAATGTTTTCTGGCCCTAGACACATATTATTCTAGGTGAACCAACCAGATTTTGGTTCAACATCTTCTAGCTCATTCTTCACAACAAAAAAACCAAAGTCCTAAGAAAACTAAGAACCAAAAATCGCTCCTCCTTGATTTTATTTATAATTCAAAATGGCATTAAAATCTCCTAAAATATTTTTTTCCACCTAAAACTTACTTAAAAAGTTAGAGAGTTATGACCACAAGTGATTTTTCAAAGAAGCCCCCTAAGGACCATATATGTTTAATAAAAGGAACTGCAAATCAGACTAAAAACTAGAAATTCTACACACATGCCAATTTTGACCCGAATCAATTAATTCCAATTTGGTTGAAAAGTGAGACCAAAGGAAATCCAAGCCAGCAGAGGCTCCTTTTGCTTCTCTAAAAACCCCTTGCTAACAGTGCCAAAGTGAACACAAAAAACTTTTTGATTCTTCCCTATTCAATTTAGTTTACTAAAGCAATAAAAGATCTAGTTTCTCCACACTGATCAAAGACTTTATCAAGTGTCTCTTTTTAGGGGCATTTAGACCCCTAACATTCCAATAAATTACCTTCATGATTTTAAAGGAGGTAATTTCACCCCCCACCTTAAAACATCCATAAACGTTTCTAAAGTTCCCTTCTTACCTACAAGAACTTCACCTCTAATAAGATATATTTTTTGTTTTCCTTCCCTACTTACTTTTTGGTCCCCAATTAGGATTGGAAAGTTTATTCTAAGTTTGGGTAATAGAGATAATTTTCTTAGAATTCAGCTCCCCTTCTGAAACTTCTTCCAATTCCTCTTCTAGACTTGACACCTCCTCTTCTAAGTATAACACCTCCTTCTCTACTTCCCTTGAAAACTTCAAACTTTATCTAGGCAGAGAGTTCTACTATTTTTTAAGAACCAACGATCTAATTGATTGAGATTCTTGTTTGATAAATTCATAACCCTTAATCATCAAATATGGAGAAATTACAGCCATTGTTTCTAATTTTACCAATAAATCTTCAATTTCACCTATCTTTTGAGAATGAAATTTCCAGGAAGCATCATCCTCCTTTCTTTGATCTCCTTTTTTCTCAAAACCCTTCTTACCACTATTTCTCCCCTTTTGGAACTTCTTTGGTATCCATTGGGAAACCATCTAAACTAATTTGGTTTGAGGAGAGCTTTTACCTTTATTATATAATTTATGAATATGACCTAGTTGGTGATATTTGTAACATATAATATAGAGAAATTATAGCCGTTGTCCCTAATTTTACCAACAAATCTTCAGTTTTACCTATCTTTTGAGAATGAAATTTCCAAGAAGCATCATCCTCCTTTCTCTAATCTCCTTTTTGCTCAAAACCCTTCTTACCCCTATTTTTCCCCTTTTGGAACTTCTTTGGTATCCATTGGGAAACCATCTAAACTAATTTGGTTTGAGGAGAGCTTTTACCTTTATTACATAATTTATGAATATGACCTAGTTGGTGATATTTGTAACATCTAAAAGGAATAATTTCCCCATCAATCCTTTGATTCCAAATTCTTCCCTCTATCTTGATTATAATATGTTCTGGAATATGTTGATCCAAATCAAGTGCCGCCCTAACATGGGCATAGGCTACCCTTTTGCCTTTGAGTGAGGATTATTCCACTTTCATAATCAGGCCCACCAATCCTTTCATTGCAATCAAACATTCTTCACTCCAATATTCTAAAGGCAAACCATATAATCTTATCCACACTAGATAACTTCCCTTCCTAGCTTTTAGTGGGTCAAAATTAAGGCTCCAATTTTGAATCCACAAACCCACACCATTAAAATACTAGGATTTGTTTTTGAAAACCTTTTCTTCCTTTTCCTTAGAGTGAAAAAACACTACCAAAAATCCTTTAGGTAGAAATCTTACCAACATAGAGGAGCCCCAATGCTCCTTAATCCAAATTTTAACTACTCCAACAGCTAGCCATTTTCCAATGCATTTACAAATTAGGGCACAATCCATCAATTGATTAATCTTGGAGGTAAAAGGATGTGAGTTCCATTCTAAAGCCCTAGCCTCACCAATCTTCACCCCATCTCCCAACGATTCTAATATTTTCTCCAAATTATCCTCCGACAATTTATCTTCTTCATCCATAGTCAATGATTGATTTATTTCCTTCGGACTAATCTCTTTTTCTTCCCTATTCACAATCAAGGAATTTTGATTACCAACAACATTATCCAAATTTTGATCTTGATTCCCTATCAATTTTTCTTTGCAATTAGCACCTATTTTGTTAAACTTTGCCTCTTCCTCCCACCATTCTCTATCCTCCTTAATAACTACTGCTAAAACCTTTATGTGATCTTTATTACCATGAATCCCCACTACTTTCCCCCTTAAACTAGAAGAATTTAAACTTGGTTGATTACCTGCCCCTAATTGTGACACAATTTTTTTTCCTTGCGCTTGTTGATGCCCTTTCTCCTGCTCCTTCTCCTTCAAAATCTCCTTCTCCTACTCCTTGATGCACACCATTTCACTCCACACACATTACATAAATGTTTATGTATTGAAATAAGTGATGATTTTATTATGCATTTTAAACTAAATTTAGTAGACCAAAAATTGCATTGCAATTTTTTTTTTGTAAATCGACTTCAAAAAACACACTGTTAAAAATAAAAGAACTTGGGTTAAATTTTATTTTAATACTATAATATTAATTTTAATCTATTTTAAACTAATCTCAACTCTTATATTTAATAAATTTAATTTCTATTATTTTATTTATGTCGATTCTAAATTGACTTCTAAAACAAGAAAAAGGTAGTGAAATTTTACTCCAGCAAGTACCTCACAGAACTGGTTGAAAAAATGACTCCATATGGAAGTCAAATTTATTTTCTTAACAATAACACATTTAATATCTAAATATAATTAATTCAAGTCTTATAATTTAAAACTCTTAAATTTAAGTATTTATTCAAAACTAGTTAAACATCAAAACACATTAAAATAATTCTATAAAAATGAATAATAATTTTTAATTTATTTTTTATTGAATATTAAACTATGTTTACACATTCATAAAATAAATTAATATTTTAAATCAAAAGTTTAAATTTATTAACCCTTACTTCTAAGTTACCATAATTTAATAAAATGGTTAATATTTAATCATTAATTTTTTATTATTCGTTATATAGTTAAATAACATCCAAAAGGATTTGGGAAAATTTAATTTACTTAATAGTGTCTAAAGATAACTTAAATGAAAAATTCAAAATTATGGTTATAAGAGATTCTATTTTACATATAAATTTCATGTATGTATGTTTTAAATCTTAGTTATATATGTTTTTATTATAATATAAAACTAAATCTATATATTGATTTATAAATATAAATATATATTTTATTTATATTATTCTTTTATTTTTCATTATTTTATTTTATTTATTTAGTTTTAAATTTCTATGTGTAGGCTCGACCAGCCTATGCATGGTTGGCCTACAGCACTAAATATCAATGGGGATAAGGGTGGTTGGCTGGCCAACCCCTTCCTTATGCCAATATGGATGGGGTTTGGGTCGGCTCAGGGGCCGTGCCCCCAAACCCCTCTCAAAACCTTTATTATATAAAGATAAATATATATAATTATTATTTTATTATTTTGTAATCTTTATAATATAATTTATATTATGATGTGAGGTATATATATACATATATATTATATTTTATAAAATAAAATGATATATATATATATATATATAATTTTGTTATTATTATTTTTTATCAAAGAAAACAATACTTTTAATATTATTTTGTTTTCTTAAATAATATATTGATTTTATAATCTCAATGATCTTATTTTATTTGTTTGATATATCTAAATATAACACAATATAAATTATATATTAGAGTGGATATTTTTTGCAACTATATTTTATTTGTTTGAAATAAAATGTAAATTAATATGAGTTAAAAGAAAAGTAAATTTGAGGCCAAGAGTATGGGGAAGAGTCTTTACTGAATAAAAAAAGAGCCAATGCAAAAGTAAGAGTAGAAGAAAATCTTAAGGAATTGACTTTGGAAATTAATGCTATTAAGGAGGTCATAAAAAGTATCATAACTTTGGTGGAAAAATGAAACATTAAAAATATGGAGCAATGAATTTATTTGGAGGATTCTACAAGGAGGTTCAGAGAATTCTTCATGGCCCATTTTAATCTTACTGACGCCATAAATGATAACTTGACCCATATTAAGAACTTCATGGAGAATAGTGGGAAAGAGTTGAGGGTGCACACACAGGGCTTGACCATGCTCAGAATAAATATAAATGATATTTAGGGGGCACAAAACACATTGTTAAGCATTGTTGAGCACACCATGAATATCAAGGACCATTTACATCATTAGCACTAGGTGAAGAATACTAACCAACACAACAACCATCATATTGAGGAAGACGGAGATAAAGAGGAGGAATAACATCTGAGTACTAAACCCTTGTTTATTATGTTATGAACAATCATTAGTATTTAGTTGTTTATTGGGGACCTTGTTAATGTATAAGGTTCCTATGTACGGGTCTCTAATTTTATGTAAAAGTATTTAACTTATAAAAAAGAGAGAATTAATTTGAATAATAAGTGTAAAAGTAAATCCAATATCATTTTATCTAATTTTATCAAAATTAATAAATAGATAAAGACTAGTTATACAAGCATCTTGTTTTTTGATAAATAAAAGTTTTATTCATGAAACTACTATAAAAATCTTATAGACAATCATGATAACCATATTTTGGGACCTTATACATCAGCAAGGTCCCTAAATACCACTAATAATAATATTCTACCATAACTAATTTACTAGATATTAGTTTTCATATTCTGTTCTTCCTCTTCTTCTCTAGCGTTCTCCATCTGATGACTGGTGTGTTGATTGTTTTTATTCACACAATTCCAGTGATGCAGATGTTCTTTTATGTTCATTGTGTCCTCAATAATTCTTGATAATGTGTTATGCACCCATGTGATTTCATTTGTATTTATTCAAAGGATTTTTAGAATTTGTGTGTGCAGTCTTAGCTCCTTTCCACTATTTTCCTTGAAATTATTTATATAGATCAAGTTGTCATTTAAGAATTTTAGTAGATTAAAGTGAGCCATAAAAAATTATCTGAACCTCCTTGCTGATTCCTTTAAGTCTTTATGTTATTTTATATTTTCATTATTTTGCTTGATCACTATGGTTTTGATACTTTCCACTACCTCCTTAATTGCATTAATCTTTGTTGCCAATTCTTTGAGATTATCCATTATACTCTCTTCCACATTAAATCTTTCCCTATTGGGAAACATTTCTTCCCGATGCTCCCAACCCTTGTCTTTTTGAGTATCCTCTATCTTAATTGTAAACTACCTCTTCAAAGGTCCTTCTTGGGTTGTTCCAGCCTATCTCTTTCCATTATCATAACCCCCCCGCCCCCCACCCCCCCTCACAATTTTCTACTTCATTTATTTTTTGTTTTCTTTTATCCTCTTCCTTTTGATACCCACTCCTTCTAATCCATCTCCTTCCCTCTTGGAAGGTGGCATAGAAGCGTCTACCCCTATGGATTGTTTCCATTTCCTCTTCTTGGTTGTAGCTATTAATTTGATTTAATTCAACCTCTCTAACCTACCCTAGGCATCTTTGTTTTTTATGCTCCAACACTTGTTCCTTCATTGTCTCTTTTAGAGTTCTCATGTACATCTTGGACAACATGGGGAATCTCCTTGGATCTATTTTATCCATTCTCCTCAGTGATTTATGCATGAATTTGATCCTCTCTTGCACCATTATGCTCTCCCATGATCTCTTGAGCTGGTTGTTTAGTTACAGCTCTAATTTTTCTAGAATATTAATTGAAATTGTCAGCAACAACATTATCACCTGTAGCAATGCCATCATCACTTCCAATCTACTTTCCCACCATTATGTCAGTTTTACTAAGATCTAAAAATATTCTTCTATTTCTTTCTTACGTACACATGTATTTATTCATTATCTCTTCCATCTTTTATTCATTCTTGATTTTATTTTATGGAAAGTGTCTCCCCTTACCGTATATTTCCATCCTTTCCTGCAATCACCATACTTTCCTTTTCTTTCATTTCTCTCCTTGCCCAGTGAACTTAGGGACTACTTGATCGTGAGTCAATCTATGTAAGGTTTTTTTGATTTTTTAGTAAAAATACTATTACTTCTACATCTCCATAGCTAATTAACATATCTCCTACACTCCTCAAATCACACCATTCCTCCTATCCATGGATTTATCAACTCAACCTTCCCTTCCAATAAATTTGTGCCTAAGTTATTTTTGGCTATTACCTTCCTCTTCTCTATACTTTTACCTTTTAATTCTGACATTCTTTATTAATATTTTTTGTTAATTCCATCATTTATTTTTATTCCATAATATTCCTCATATTTCCTTTTTTCTCTTCCATTTCAATTTTTATCTTATGATTTGCAAGCCAATTTGATGCGTTATTGCCTTCTTGTAGTATGTGGCTTATTTTAATCTCCTTAAATTTCTTACTCAAGTGGCTCACTTCCTGCATCACTCCTTGCAAATGCTAATTTAAAATTTTCTTTTTCTTCTCTAAAGAGTTTATGATGATTAGCAAGTTACCTTCTATTTCTAGACTTGTGATTTTTTCTTCGATGGCCATCTTTAGGCCCACCACTAGGCCTTCTGCTTCTGCTTAATTATTCATATTAAATCTAGTTGAAATTACCTTAAAGGATTTCACCTACCCAAGGTGGTCTCTGAATATGGCTCTTACCCTAGATTTACTAGGGTTTTGTTTCGATGTGCCATCAAAATTTACCTTATGCCAGTTCCGCTCTGGGGGAAGCCATTTCAATTTTTTCCTTAGGTGTATTCTCTTTTGTTTTTCACTTGGTTACATAGAATCAAAACTTTTTGGCTTCCCCTCAGTTATTGAGGATTTTGACTTCCTCTAGACCTGTTTCCTTAGTTTTTATTTGTTTGGTTACTATGATGACCTGCATAATGTTGGCTTCTATTTCCCTTTAGATTTCCTTGATAGATTTATTTCCTGTCTTTGCCTCAAATATACATTTATTCCTTTCCAGCCATTTTTTCATGTTATAAATCTTGGGCCCATGTTTCAAATATCATTTAAAATATTTAGTCTCTTATTCTAGTGTCAAGCCTTCAATTGATTATATACTTTATCACATGCACTCCAGCTCATATTAAACTTGTCTAAAAAAATGTACCACAAATTGGATGCAAAATTGTAGTGTATTATAAGGTCATCTAAGTTTTCTTAATTGTTTAGACACATGATGCATCTTGTTGGGCCTTGGATCCCTCTCTTCTTTAGGTTCTCCCCTATTAAGATCTTCCTATGTGTTGCCAACCATAATAATTTTTTTGTTTTAGGCCATGCTTTTGACTTCCATATGCTTTTCCAAACTGAGGTAATTAGGTCCCTTTACATGTCCTCCTCATGGGCATCATAACCTTATTTGACATAGTATTTCCTTGTTCCCTTCCTATTCCATTTAATCTCATTTGGCTCTAGGTTCCATGGAATCTTGAATCCTCTTAGTATTTTGTTAACGTCCTTTTGTTATTTATTCTAGGTTTTGTCTCTATTCTAAAAGCATTTTCAAGTCACTATTTCAAGCCCTACAACTATTTTTTCTTCTTAATAATCTTTTACTTTTCTCCCCCATTGCCTAATAATTTCCTCTTTGATCTCTACAAATCTAGGATCCATTTTCAGCAATCTTTCTATCACCCAGTTATCTTCCTAGAACTCAGTATCTTTGTCATTCTTCACTTGCTAAAATAAGCCCTTTGAGATGATTTACCCGGCCTCCTTCATACTATTCCATATAGGGGAGCCACTTGGAAGATTATGAGTTGTAAACATTTTTCTCGAGTTCCTTCCATCTAGATATATTTTTTTGATTAACTCACACCATTTTTCATTCCATCTCATTCTTACTCTCCACACAAACTTTGCTAATAGTTCCTGGTTAGTCTTCTAGAGATTTATTATTCATGCCCCTTGGGATAATGGATTTCATATCTTTTTCCAAGACAAAAGGGGTATCTTGGCCTTTTATCTTATTCTTTACCACAAAAAGCTTCTGAGAACCCTATTTATTTCTATCAAAATTTGTTTGGGCACCTTTACAAATAAAACTAGTAGTTGGTAGTGGTTTGTAACATAGACTTGATAAGGGTTATCCTACCTACATAATTTAGGTACTTAACTTTCTAGTTGTTCAAATTCTTCTTCATATTTTCTAGGATGATCTATCAGATATTATTATCCCCTTTCCCTTTCATTAGTAAAAATCCTAAGTAATTGTCTAGAAATGTGGCTGCTCCAAATCATAAGATTCTTGATAAAAACCTTTGTAGATTTTGAGAGAAATTTATGGAAAAAAATTGATTTACTTTTATTAATGGATTTCCCTAAAGCCCTTTTGTAACTTATTAATAGGTCCCTCATGACTTTGATTTCTTGAAGTCTAGGCAAAGCAAATAACATTGTGTCATCCACAAACTATAGGTGAATGTGGGTAGTTTCTCTTGTTACTAACTGTATCCATTTTATCTTATCATTCTCTTTGAGTGTTCTTATCCTCCTTCCTAGTAATTTTTCCATGATGATAAAAAAATATGGAGATAAGGTATCTCTTTGCTCAAGGCCCCTGGTTGACAAGAAAAATTCTTCTAGTAAACTATTTATCATTACCAAGAACTTGGTAGTTGCATAACAATTTTGTATCCATCTTCTCCAATCTTCCATGAATCTAAAAATTTTAAATATCTTATCCAAAAAATTCTAGTCAACTTTATCATAAGCCTTGGCAACATCCAATTTTATCAACATAGCTTACCTTTTACTTGCATGTAATGAATGTATTATCTTGTGTGCTACCACTATTTCATCAAATATGTCCTTTCCTTTTACAAACACCCCTTACTCCTTTGATATGAGCTTTGGGAGGATGTTATATAACCTATTTGATATAACCTTTGAAATTATACTGTAAATGGTATTACAAAACCGATATTGGTCTAAAATCTTCAAGTGTTCTACTTTCAAATTTTTGGGGTATCAACACTAAGAATGTGGAGATAAGATCTTTCAACATTCTTTTGGATTCCTTTGAATCCTGGACCAATTCTCTAACCTCTTCTCTTATGAATCCCAAAAATGATGAAAGTAAATAGCCAAAAATCCATCTGGTCAGGGTGAGTAGTCCCCTGCCATTTTAAAGACTACTCTATTCACCTCTTCCAATGAGATATCCTCCATTAAGCTTCCATTATTAGATTGAGTTATCTTATTAGGGATATGTCTAAAAAATCTTCTTGTTCTTCCTCATATCCCCCTTCCTCCTTACTAGCACCCCTCCTAGTATTTGACCAAGTATTCCTTTATCTCTTCTACTTCCTCAATGTTAATTCCTTCTAGAGACTCCATATTTTTAATGTAATTTTTTAAAATTCTATTCCTACATGATAGATGAAAGAACTTTGTGTTTTTATCCCCCTCTTTAAACCATCTAATCCCTGACTTTTGCTACTAATATATTTCCTCTTTTCTATAAATCTCTTCCAATTTTTTTGTTGTTTCCTCCTCTTCTTTAATAATTATATCGACTCATGCCCTTCCATTCTCAAACCTTGAATCTCACTACTTTACCTTAGAATTTATTTATATTCAAATATGTTCCTAAATGTGTTTTGATTCCATCTCTTCAACTCCTCCTTTAGTTCTCTAAATTTCTATGAGAAAAAAACATTTTTGTCCCTTTTCTTTGACTTGGGGCAGTCCATTGTTGAGTAACAAAATTATAAAATTTAGGATGCTCCATCTACATTTTTTCAAATCTAAATGAAGATCTACTAGGTTATTTCTATACAATTATCTATAAGGCTATTGGCCAATGATATGAGCCTGATACTTTTAACATCTCTATTTTCAAAATATGCTTTTGTTCTAGCCAATTTATTTTGGCTAGGAAGCAATCTAGCCTTTTTAAGATTAATTCCCTTCCCCTTGTCTTATTGCTCCAAGTAAACCATCACTGATTCATTTTTATATCCCACAGATCTAATCTGTTTATGAAGTTTTGGAAGCTACTATGATATTCATCCTTTGTGATACCCCTTACTTTTTTATTGAATCTAGGCATGCATTAAAATCTCTTATTAACCATAATTCCTCTTATCTAGTGTTAATGAGCTCTTCTAGCCTTATCTAATCTTTTTATTTCTCTTCTTTATTTTGTGTTCTGTATATACTAGGAATTTTTTTTACTCTATCCTATGCCATTCCACCTCACAAACTATGAATTACGTTTGATTTTGTAATACTTCAATCTTGGTCTAATTAGCCTCTCATAGAATGGCCATTCCACCCACTGATCCTTCAGCATTATTACCTGTTATTTCCATTCTATAATTATTTGATAAACTCTTTTTATCTCTCTCGAGATTATCTAATTTTATTTCTTGAAGCATCATAATATCTAAATTTCATTGACTAATTAGTTGTCTCAATGATCTCCTTTTGGAGGCGGTATTGAGTCCCCTTATATTCAAAGATATGATCTGCATTATGGAATGTCACTTTGTTTAGTGCTCACCGAGAAACTGTCCACTAGTTTTTGTGTTCCTACCCCTATGGCCTCCATCACCTCCTCTTGTCTCTTTTTTTTCTTACTAGGTCTCCCTCTTCTTCTCTTGTCAAAGTTTCCTTTGGAGATAAGGTTAGGGGTTTGTTTGATTCTTATTGTATCCTCTTCACTTCTGCTCTCTGTTTCTATCTCCTCCTCCTCCTCCTTGATACTTATCCAATTTTCTTGTCATTGATGCCCTTCCCCTTGTTTTTTTTCCTTTATGTTGAATTCCTTTTATCTCATTCTTATTTTTCTTATCTTCTTTTCTTGTATTCTCTTCTTTGAGTATATTTTTAATATCTTCTTTCAAGTCATAGTCTACTGTTATGTCCTCCCCATCTTGTTTTGTCTGATTTCCTATCCCTAAGTTTAAAATATCATTTCTAATCCTTCCATTACTATTAATTTCTCCATCCTGGATGCCTTACTCTCTTTTAAAACATATTTTTAATCATTTTAATCTTATTTTTAAAAATATGTTTTTTCTTTGGTTTTATGAAACCTATCGAGTCGGATGCCTTACTCTCTTTTAAAACATATTTTTTAATCATTTTAATCTTATTTTTAAAAATATGTTTTTTCTTTGGTTTTATGAAACCTATCGAGTCCTTCTCCATATATTTCGATACTTTTTATAGTATATTACTTTTTTGAAGTTTAGTGAATTCCTTAATTAAGTGTCTATATTCATGACACCCTCTACACCTGAAGGGAATGATTTAATAATCTAGATCTTGGATCCATTCCATTTCTCTTGCCTTCAACATGACCTTTTTAGGCAATGGTTTGGATAGATCTAGTTGACACATATCCTAGCATAGCTAGATAAACCCTTTCCATGATGTGGCTTAGAAACATTTACTGGACTACCAATCATATAAGGAATTATTTCAAAAACATACCTTGACTATAGTTTTTTTGGGAGAGCGTATAATCAGATCCACACTAGTACCATTATTGCTATCTCCTCTATTAGTTTGAAAGCTCTATACTAGTACTTCAGAAATAGGCTTGTGTTCTTGAAGAAATATGATCCTCCTTCAAAGACTATATCTTAATCTGATTCATTTGCAAAGATTCCAATAAAGTATCATTTGGCACATGTTCTTGATTCATATTCTCCATTCTTCCTAGTCCATGCATACAACTCTTCCAATATTAGTTGTGCCTAAATGTATTTAAAGATCAAACTCATGTCATAAATCTAATCTATAATCTTTTTAATTTCTATCAAATCTAGCATAACAATCAGATTTTCTTTTGTTGCCTGCATGCATGTCCTTCTAGGTCCTTTTGTCATACCTTTTGACTTCTTTTTACATGTTTCCCTCATTAAGGCATTGATCTTTGTCTCTGATACTGATGATGTTTCTCCTATCACCATCTTCCTAAAAGATGGTCTTTAGGGGGGAAAGGATTCCCCCTGACACAAACATTTTGTGATGATGTTCCAAAATCCTTTCTCACCTATTTTCTAATTCCATGAAAAAATTACTCTATATTCTTTGACTCTCAAACCCTAGCTCTTCTCATTTTTGCACCACTCTATTTTTGAATTTTGCTTTATAATCTTATGATATTTCAAAATTTATACAAGAATAATTTTCAGTTGAAGAGGGTTACTTATAATCAATATAAAAAAAGTGTTGTGTGTGTGTGTGTTCCACAACACAAAGATAACCTCTTTTTTTATAATTTATTTACAAATAAAAATTTTAATTAAAGAAAGTGAATATTACAAGAAAAAATAGGATTTATACTTGTACACACACACACACACACACACACACACACACACACACACTCCATTTGTTTCATATAAATTAAAAATAAATAACTCATGGTGTTGTTGTTGTTAGTTTTATGTATGTATTTGATGTTCTTATAACGAGAGGGAGACATAAATGTCACATATCTAATTATTCACATAATGCACATATTTTCTATCATATTGACTTACACTTCTTGGTTTGTAACAACTTTAATAATAAATAATATTCACTCATTTACTTATTAATTTGTTAGAGCAATGACGTAAAATTTCAAAATCTTTTTCTTTTTATAAAATTATTTTAGAAATGGATAAGAGGGAGGAAGATTTATTTTCTTCTTACAAAAATTGAACATCTACAAATCTTTTTTTCAATTTCTAAAAAAATTATTTTTCATCCCCAATATAAATTCACTTGAGGATTTTAAGAGAAGATAAATATTTACTATATTATTTATCTATATAATCTATAAATTAAATAATAACAAGATTTTTCAAAACCATATTTTTATATTCATTTTACACAAAATTAAAGGTATTAGAAGATAATAGAGAAGAGAGGGTGAAAGAGGTAATTTTTTTCCAATCAAACAACGTTAAATCAAATATGGCTAATTTATATTAAACCTTTATTTGATTTTAATCCAACATAATGACATAATAGGCCTACCTCTTCTCCACCATTTACCAAGTGTGCCATAACCTCTCAAGGTCCATGAGGGTCTCCTCCACACAAGCTCTTCCCTGACTTCTCGTCAAAAAATGAACAACCCAAAATAAAACCAAGTGTGAAAATAAAAATAAATTCTAAATTTATTACCAAAAGGTTTTCCGCTCCACCTAATAAATGTGAGGGTACTTTTCTTACAAGAGATATCTCATTTATTACAAGCCCATACCTCTTCTTAATGACCTTACAAGCCCATGTGGGATTACTTGTCCAAGTCAACAACCTAGAACAAAGTTAAAAAGGTCCCTTATACTCAATAATAACTTCTCTTACATTGTCCAAATTTACACTCCATAAGCACATCCATTCACCCTACTCTAGGTCCTAACTTAGCTCCTCTAGCCTTTCTAGAAAGGCTAGGCAGAAATTGCTAATAAAATCCATTATAAAATTCCTCATAATCTATGTGGATTTAAATATTTATTTAATTGTATTTTAACAAGTAAATATTTCAAAATAAGGGAAGGGACAATATTTGAATTCATACATATTTGAAGGGATTGTCAAGATAAGCAAACACACGATGACAATAAAGTTACAGAGGTTCAAACATAGGGGATATTACATGATGCTTATATAATGCAAGGTCGAGCTGCATTGGAGGAGGAGGATTTTGGAAGAATTTTGAGTGCTTCTAATATTTTTAGAAAGTAATAGAAAGCTCTGTTATTTTGTTAAAGTGATGAAAAGGGATTATGGTATATTGTTTCAAAGTATCCTGGATAGATTGGTCTGGTCTTGTTTCCTTTTGTCTTTTGATATTTTCAACCCACAAATCCACGTAGGCACTAATGCAGATGGCCACTCAACCATTAAGGATGCAATAAGATGGGAATGTTATTGGAATAACTGCTTTCCATCCGACAGAGCCATAGTATCGAATGAGGTGAGTGTTACAACACTAAAATTGCAGGAAAACACGGGGGCATATTGGTTTGGGAAAATAATAAAAATCAGATTGACAATCGTTCAGTTGAATGCACAATATTGGGATTCTACTTAGAAACCATGAACAAAACTTCGTCGTTAAGAAGCTAAATTATCAATCACAACTAGGCCTGGGTTTATTTGACCATTAGCTTCTATCGTATTCATTAGACTCAGAAGTACCTAATTAAGAACACCATCATTAATCCTGGGTACTAAAAAATGGCTTACCCATTCGAAGCTATAATCATTTTACATTTGTTTAAACATGAGGATACGCTACCTCAGGGCGTACAGTTTGCATTACTGTCAAACACCATTCTGATGCGACTCAACAGGTAATTGAATGTCTCTTTGGTTGACCTAAAAGATCATCCAATTATGTTTACCATTCAAGGTCCATGCAAATTCATCAGAAAAATATCCAGGCTTATCATTGTCCCAAGCAATATTCATTCTGGCATAAACATCCTTAAATAATTCATTGGGACATTGGCATGCTATGTACCTGGTTTGCCATACAGACAAACAATGGTTAACAAAACACCTATTTATGGAATACAATGAACAATTGAAGGTGAATTGTTCCATCATTCTTGGTCTTAAAACTTCTGCTCTTGGACACTCCATTTTCCATGCTTGAAAATGATTTGATTGAAAAGAATTAAACACCATGGACTGATATGATTCACAATATCACAAATAAAACCTATATCGTACACTCTTTGAGAACCTAACCACCACTGAATCTTACAAAAAAATTCATATGACAAATTGCACTGGATAATTCTTAATTTTTTAGCATATGCAGAAAAGTCATACCTTTCGTGATCCCTAACCGATCGGATTTTAATAATATCATCTACTTCCATATAATACCGTGTCAACAATTTTTCATAGTATTGGTGTAGAACAGGAGCAATGATCCTTTATTGAATATAATCTAGAAAATCCATCCACTAAGTTTGTGTAGTTTATCTCCGTTGCTGGTTTACTTAGAACATTCTATGAACAGGAGTTTCTTTTTTTTTTTTTTTTTCTTGTGAACCATTTCTCTAGTCAGAGTGTCTTCTAGACTGTTCTTCTTACCAAAAATCCATTTAATAACAAGATCATATCCTGACAACCATAAGTGCCATTTACCTATCCTGCATTGAGCTAGATCTTTGTTAGGTCTCTTTTTCATGAGACTTACCATTTCTTGGCTATCAGTACATTTGTAAATTTGAACAGGTTTTAGAAAAAAATTGAACGTATTGATTCCTTGGATTACTGTTAATATTTCTCTTTCATACACATGGTATCGTTGTTGAATTTCTGTAAATGTACCACTGCGATATCCACATACCTGTCGTTCTATATTCGGAAGCTGCTGAACTAGGACTGCATAACATATTTCTTTAGATGCATTTGTATAGAAAAATAATGGGTGATTATCGATTAGCAAATATAAATGAGGCAACTTCTTACATTTATCCTTTCTCCTTTTAACAAACTTTTGCTATCCTATGGCTATGGTTTCTTTTTCAAATGTCTCTACAATTTCTATCTCCAGGTTTCTAAAGCTTCAAGGAAATTAGAACAGTAATTTAAACAAACTAAAAATCTTTGCAGAATATTTTTGTTATCAAGAACACCTGGAAATGCATCAAATTTCTATAAGATATGTTCTTGAAGGATTATCTTTCCTTGGGATAAATGTAGATCAAGAAATTTGATGTTTTTGACACCAATTTCTATTTTACTGGCAGACAAGCAAATTCCATGTTCAATAATCTTATCATAAAGAGCCTGCAAGTGAAGTAAATGTTTATCCACAAATTTGTTGAATATCAAAATGTCATCGATATACACTATACAAAATTCATGAAAATCTCTTAATGCAATATCCATTTTTCTCTAAAAGTAAGTAGGAGTAATACTTAAAGCGAATGACATTACTCTCCACTCATACAGATCTTGTGGGACTGTAAAATCCGTTATATGCATATCCTCTGCCCTGACTTTTACTTGCCAAAATCCACTCTTGCAATCAAATATATTGAGAATACTGGCTTGGCCAGCTGTTTTCATTAGTGAGGGTTAATTGTTGTTGAGTCCCACGTCTACAGTAGCTTCAATCATGCAAAAATCATTCAATTAATTTAATAATTACTTAATATTTAGTTAATATATTTTTAGAATATTAAACCCTTAGAAAGGGTGGAAATAAATTTAGTTTATATTTCATGCAATTTGTTATTCAAATGAATTTAGAATGTTTTATTTATTTATTAGAAAAATATGTTCACAAGCAATTCAATAAATACATTGTAATTGATCTATATTAAAAAAAGGAATGTTTCGAATAATTTGAAGAAGTATTTTTATTTTGGTTATTCTGTATTTCTTCTGGTTATGAATATTGTATATATTTGACTGTGAGTTTCTGATTTTTTTTTTAGCAGTGGTTTATTTTTATATATTTAAAAATATTTAATTGGTATCAGACCCTGGTTTGGTTGGATTTTTTAATTTCAGATCTTTCTAACAATTGATCATGTCAAAGTCTAACAATCTTCCTATTCCATAATTTAGTGGTAATGATTATAATAATTAGAGCATCAAGATGATAAATCTTTTGATAGGTAAAGAATTATGAGATATTGTAGAAACTAGTTATGATAAACTAGTTGATTAGGCCAATGTTCTAGCTAATGATAGGCAAGCCAATAAGAAAGCTAAGAGAAAGAACTCACAAGCTTTATTTCATATTCAAATAGCTCTAGACAAGAGACTATTTTCAAAAATTGTAGGTGCAAAGACAACTAAGGATGCCTGGAAGACTCTAAAAGAAGTTTACCAAGGGAGTGATCAAGTCAAAATGGTTAGATTGCAAACATTGAAGAGAGAATTTGAGAATTTGAAGATGCAAGAAGCTGAAAGTGTGAGTGATTTATGTGTAAGAATAAAGGATGTGGTTAATAAGATGACTACACTTGGAGAAATATTGAACAAAGAGGTTGTTGTAAAAAAGGTGTTGAAGTCTTTAACTCCAAGGTGGAATAATGTTGCCATCATTATTGAAGAAATAAAAAATATGACTACTCTTGAATTTGATCCCCCATTTGGATCTCGTGTACCATGACGAAAGATTAACATACACATTAAATGAAAGTGCTGAGAAGGATTTTTTTCCTCAAAATTAAAAATCACAAAGAATGAAGGTACCAACACTAGCAAATCTCTTAAATGTATCAAATGATTTTATGAATTATTATGATTTGAATGGCATCAAAAGGCAACTCACAATTGTCTACACTCCTCAAAAAAATGGTGTGGTTGAAAGGAATAACTGTATAGTGGTTGAAATGACAAGGATCATGTTACAAACAAATGTATTGAACAATTTTTTTGGGGGCGATGCAGTTGTTACAATAGTATATATTCTCAATCGAAATCCCACTAGTTCACTTGAAAAGATGACTCTATATGAAGTATGGTATGAAAAGAAGCTTAATGTCGAATAATTTAAAGTTTTTGGTTGTTTAACTTATGTTCATGTAGCTGATCATAAAAGGAAGAAATTAGATCCAAAGAGTGAGTCTTGTATTTTTGTTGGATACAATGAACACATCAAATCATATAGGCTTTATAATCCTATCACTAATAGTGTACTTAGCTCAAGAGATGTTATTTTTGATGAAGAGGGAGTGTATGGTCATGATAAAGATAAAGGTAATATTGAGAAGTCTAAATATATTTTTATTGATGGTAATTATGATGGTATTACTAATGGATAACCCACAAGTACTTCAATGCCAAATGCTACAAGTGCATATATTCCAAGCACAGTTCAAAATTTAAGTATAAGTCCATTAAACAACCTCTCATCTAGTACATGTATTTCAAACACAACTCCTTCTTCAAGTCCTAGTTCTTCAAGAAAGATAAAATCTTGAGTGAAATTTATCAATGTATAAGAAGCCAAACACATGAAGAATGTCCAAGAGGTGAGACAATAAATTATACTATAATTACACAAGCTGATTTTGAACCATCATGTTTTGAAGATGCATGTACTAATGATGTTTGGGTGCAAGAAATGCAAGAAAAGATAGATTCTATTCACAAGAATGATATTTGGGAGCTTACAAAGCTTCCATATGACAAGAAAAAGATTGGTAATAAATGGGTCTACAAGACTAAGTACAGCAGTGATGGAAGTGTTGAAAGACATAAGGCAATGTTAGTTACTAAGTGCTTCACATAGAAGTATATGATAGATTATGAAGAGACATTTGCAACAATAGCAAGACAAGAAACCATTAGAATGATGATTTCATTGATAGCTCAAAATAAATAGAGCATACATCACATGGATGTGAAAAGTGCTTCTTGAATGGGTACTTAGAAGAATAAGTCTATGTATAACAGCCACAAGGTTTTGAAGTGCAAGGTAAAGAGTGTCAAGTCTACAAGATAAAGAAAGATTTATATAGCCTAAAAAAAGCACCTAGAGCATGGTATGTAAGTATTGATAGATATTTTCAATAGAATGGATTCAAAAGAAGCAAAAGTGAACTTACTCTTTACTACAAGTAAGAAGTTAATGATATACTTATTATAAGTTTGTATGCTGATGATTTGTTGTATATGGAAAACAATTCTAAGATGAAGGAATAATTCAAAATTTTAATGATGAATGAATTTGAAATTAAATATTTAGGTCTCATAAAATACTTTTTAGAGATGGAAGTTCATTAATGTAAAGATGTTATCTTCATTTGTCAAATAAAGTATGCAAATGATATGTTTTAGAAATTCAATATGGTTTACTGTAAACTAGTCTCTACTCCAAGTGCTCATAGAATTATGCTATGTAGAGAAGATAGTGCTGAAAGAGTTGATAATACAACTTACACAAGTGTTATTGGAAGCTTAATGTTTTTAACTCACATAAGATCATATATTACTTATTCAATTTCTCTTATATTAAGATATATGTTTGAGCTATCTGAAATTCATATGAAGAGAGTCAAGAGAATTTTGAGGTATGTGAAAGGACTATTGTCTTTGGTATTTATTATTATGCTACTAAAAAGTTTGAACTTTTTGGTTTTAGTGACACTAATTAAGGAAGTAGTTTGGATGACCAAAAGTCAACATCTGAAAATTGTTTTTCACTTGGTTCTAGTTTGGTTACATGGAGTTCAAAGAAGCAAAGTTTAGTTGCTCTTTCATATACAGAAGTAGAATTTATTATAGTCACTTCAAAAAGTACACAAGCATTGTCATTCAAAAATGTTTTATAAGAAATTAGGGAGAAATAAATTCAGCTTACAATTTTTTTTGTGATAATGTTAGTGCTATTAAATTAGCCAAGAATCTAGGACATCACAATAGGTCAAATTATTTTGATTTGAAGTATAATTTTATTTGATATTTGGTTATGAAGAAAGATGTAGAATTGAAGTATATAAATACACAAGAAAAGGTTGCATATATCTTCACTAACGCTATTGCAAAAGTTCAATTTTTGAAACTTTGAGATCAAATTGTTAGTCCACTCAACATCAAGGGGTAGAATGTTGGTTAATTGTTTTTGAGTCACATTTCTACAACTTAAATCATGAAAAAATCATGCAATTAATTTAATAATTAGTTAATATTCAATGATTTTATTTTTTGAATATTAAACCCTTATAAAAGGTGGAAATAACTTTAGTTTATATTTCATGCAAGTTGTTATTTAAATAAATTTAGAATGTTTTATTTATTTATTAGAAAAGCATGTTCACATGCAATTCAATACATACATTGTAATTTATCTTTATTAAAACTAGAGAATGATTCAAATAATTTGAATAAGTATTTTTATTTTGGCTATTATGTATTTCTTCAATATTTCTTTTGGTTATGATTATTGCATATATTTGGCTGTGAGTTTTTAGTTTCTTTTTGGGTAGTGGTTTATTTTTATATATTGAAAAATATTTAATTATATCACTACTGAGACGTAGATGATAGTTTAAGGGTTTAATAATATCATTAAGGGGTTTATAATTGACACATAATTTCTTTTTTCCCCTAATTTGATCACTTCTTTTATTAACATATAATCTAACACATGTATAGCTAGACTTGATGGCTAGATAAAACCACCTTTTAGGCATTTTGATAATTCAACATCTATCTCCTTTATCTCAGAGGGGCTGAAGGGATATGGATTTTCCTTAGGGATTTTATTCTCAAATTCTTTCTTTAGCATTATACTACATTCCTCTAGTGTAGGTTTCCAAAATTGAAGATAATTCATACTAGTGCAATTCTTACTAATTTTTTCTTTAATTACATCAAAAGGATTTAGATGTGACTTAATTTACATATATAGTTCTTACCTGAGTATCTTTTGATATTTCTTTCTCTTTTCATTATTTCTGATCTCCTGCGTCCGTGAGTCTTCAATCTTGATAAACATTGAATTGGCTTTTCTTAAAATTGGCACTTGGACCTCTTTACCATTTTTTTATAAAAAAATATGAATCTTATACTATGTAAAGGTTTTATCCTTCAAAAAAAACATATTTCCAATTAATAGATCAATACCATGTGTAGGAAACTCAATGAATGTAATTTTGAATTTTTCTCTAGATATTCAAATAGGAATATTTGGAGCTATCCCTCCAAATTGAAAGGATTTTGTTGATATGGATGTACCTTGCATATCCTTTTGAATATTTTCCCAATATTCTTTTAGGATGGCTTCTATATGTGCAAAGATCCTTGAAGAATCAATATCAAAAAATCCATGAAGGCTGTACCTTTTATACCCATCAAATTTTAAATTAACACATATGTATGTTGGATGCTTAATCAAAAACATACTTGCAACTTGTTCTTCACCAAATTAATTAGTCTACTTATTATGGCTTAAAGAATATATAATTTCTTACATATTAATTCTTAACTCCTCAACTTATTTAACCAATTGAGAAACAATATTTATCAAGCTTTCTCCTTATTTTCTACATTCTAAAATGGTAGTGCAAATTTAACTGAGATCTAAGGAACTTACCACTTGTTCACGAGGAGTCTTGATTTTAGAAACTTCTTGCTCAAATTCATTTTCTTATGAAGGAGTATAAGAGGGTAGAACATGATTTTGCCATTCCAACTCAAATTCATTTTCTTATGAAGGAGTGTAAGAGGGTAGAACATGATTTTGCCATCTTGGAATGGTATATCTACCATCTTACTATATTTTATTTTTTGGTAGGGTCAAACCCATAATTTTTGAGTACTTTTCAATCTTGATCATCATCAGAATGTTTTCTCGACTGGGTATTACTCAAATACTTCAATCTATGTTTAATACTTTTCTTCTCAGCCTTCAGATTCTTCATAAGTTTATCATGTTGATGGATTTTAGCTAATATATTTTATTTCTAATAAGCATTTTTGAATGTGTTTGGTCAAAATTGCTTTGATATGAGCTTTTATCCTTTTTATCTATTGCTTTAATAGATATTAGGATATATATTCATCTGAATCTTATTTTGAGATTAATTTCCATTCCTTGAGCATACATTCTCAACTCAACTTGTCACGATGGATCCTCATCATGCCATACATTCCTTCATAAACACTAGAACTATATGTAACTTCAGTTAGGTAATAAAGTGTTCAAAATAATTTTTAGAAATTTCATTGATTGGTATATTTTCCCATCACGTTTTCACATCTAGGAACTTGAAGAATGTGTAGGTAGGTAAACTAACATTTTTACCATGTTAGTCAATAGCATAATGATTTCCACCACATGTATAACATTTAACATGAGGAATTCCCTTGGGAGTATTGTGTTTGTGAAGTTAGGTTTTATGTTGCCTGGATGATTTCCAGCAAGAATTTTTTTCTTAGAACTAGGAATAGGTTTGAAATGTTTTTTCTTGAACCTAGGTTTATTAGAGAATTATTCGGGAATGTGCTTCTACCTATGTTTTGACTTAAACTGAGGCTTATGGGCAAACTTATATGGTTTTAAGGAACACACAGTTTAGATTTATTATAACCCCAAGCTTTAAGTTGGGTAGAGTCCTTAAGTGTTTTTTAAAATTACATGAAGTATTACAAGCATCAATATTGGAAGTGACTAACTTATGTTGACATTATTTAAACAATTTGATTCTAATGTAATCTATCAATTTCAAAAGTGTATGTTGGTCTAGGGTAAGATTATACTTTTTAAAGTGAGAAGTACACCAAGTACCTAACATAGAAAGAAGGCTATTTAAATATAAATCTTTGACCCATTAGGATTTAGACTCAACTGCTTATTAGGCTAAAGTTTAGAAAGAAAGTGAGTACTCATTGAATTTGCTTAGGTCACAAAGCTTCATAGCAAACACCTCAAACTTTGCTTTATCAAATTTTATTGGTCATTCAAAACTAAAGTTAGCAAGGATTACATCATATAAAGTATTTAATCCACCATAAAAAATTTGGCGTTTAATCTTATTTTCAACACTTACCTTAGTTTCTCTTGGTAGAGGTGCCCCAACAATTTACATAATAGTCTCCCACTAATATCTCATCTTTCTATCCATGGTCTAGATATCATATGAAACTTGATTTACATTTGACCATAGCAGGAATTGAGAAGCAAGTTTTTGAAGATTATCAAGCCACAAATTTATCATCTCATATGGATTGATAACCTTATCAATTCTAAGGATAAATATATTCATAGAAATGGATCACATTTAACTTAGTTCGATGAGATATTCAATGATAGGATATTAGTTGATATAGAAAGTGTTGACTCCTCCACATCCTTCTTCTTTTATAGTAGCATGTGGTTCATTGATATCTACATTTTCCAATATCTTTCTTAATGAATGTATGATTAAGTCTTCATACAATCCCATTTTTTGATCACCTTCAAAAGAGGACAAACAAGTAGATTTAGAATCTATTTGCATCTTCACACTGCTATCTATTTATTCTCTTGGATCCTCAATTACACCATGAGGCTTCATTTATTTAGTCTGATCTTGCTACTATTGTTGTAGTTATTGGTGTGTTCAAGCCAATCAATTTATGATTATTTAATATTATGTACTAACTTTTTGATGATATTGATAAGATCAAAGTCTTATATCATCTTCTTGACACTAGGTGCCATAGAAGATGTTTACATCACTATCAACTCTTGGGAGAATGCTGAGTGTATTTTTTGATTTTTTCTTTAGTAATAGGATGCTGCTAATATGTGTACGCATCTTATTCTAACTATCACCACATGACTGTAACACCTTGCTATTTTTTATATTTTTTAATATTTTATCTAGAGACTTCTATTTTATGTTTTTGATGTAACAAGTCAGATAATGCATATTTAGTGTGCATAGAATAATTAGTAAAATTATCTTGAAAGATACCATGCTTATATTGCATTTTTTATGTGGTATCTTTAGTAAATGTAAGAACTGAATTAGAATTTTCTACTATATTATAGATATTCACAACTTCCTTTACAATTTTATTTGAAGAAGAAAGGACATTTTTGCTTGACTCTTCAATACTATAGAGTTTACCATTTGTAGATTTAGCTTTATCCCATAGAAATGTATTATAATATACCAAAGCATCCAATGATTTAGTATTATCATTTCTAGACTTTTGAATTTATTCAAGAATCTATCCAATTTTCTTTCTATGTTATTTGGCATCAATATTTATTTCTTTAAGATCTTTAAAAAATTGTGCCAAAAGAGCATTAGATATGTCAAATGATTTTTAGTTTGAAAAAATTGGCATGATTAGAGATAGGTCTCGATTACCTAGATCTACAAATGAAAAGAAGACAAAGATCAAAGGAAAGTTAGGAGTTGATGAGGTTAAGTTTGAGTAATATTAATCAAGAAAGTAGCCAAATCAAAGTCATGTTATGTATGACTTAGATAAAAACACTTGGGGAAAGTATTAATCTTGTCTTCATACAAAAATAGGACAAAACAAAAAGCTGAGCATCGGTCATCACAAAAAATAGGTGTAGTGGAATACTTCAGCCTAGGAAAACATAAATGACATGGATAAATATGTTTTAAAGGATGTTTTTCTATTTTCCTGAGGAACACAAGAGTTAGAGCCTTTTCAAATGTAAATTTGAAACTAATTCTAGCAGTCTTTGAATTTTATACTATGGATTATATATACATTGATTGCGATCACACAAGAGGTTTATTTTTATTTTTCACACTATATTTAACTATGGGTTGGGCTATACTAGATGCATCAAGAATCCAAACTAGTTGATTCATCTTAGCCAGTCAAAATTGACATAGTGACCAAGCTAGTGAGAAGTGTGAAAACTCCAAGTAGAATTGATTATAAGGTGTGCCTAATGTCTCTAAGGCTATAGAGGGTCTTGAAAGGTGAAATACACTCCTTCCAATTAATTTCATTAAAAATTTATGCCTTTTTGGAGGCCAAGTGTGTAGGGTACATAAGTTTTTTTAGACTATAGATGATGATGACTCATTCCCAAATGATTCTAGATGACCAAGATTGAAACTAATGCATGGAGAGGCATGTATTAAACCCTTACCATTAATTCTAATCATTAAACCTATCCCTAATTAGTTTTGGGATGTTCAAATAGTCTAAATCATGACAGTAGTTTTTTGAGCCAGAATGAGGATTTTCATGCCACTTTCCAAGAGTTTCATGCCTTGTATGGACACTTGTACTTCCTAAACTTGTATGGTTCATCCCACATCCTCTTCTCATGCAAAAGTAACTCCTTTTCTTAGCTTTAAAAGTGTATTTGTGACCCTTACACTTATCTCTTCTCCTCTCTTTCTCAAGTTCTATAAGAGCTACCATTTTGGCCTTTGTAATATAATACCACACCATGCATGGAAAAACCCTACTAGTTTTGACATTGTCCTTGCCTTAAAAAATAAATTCAATCTAGTTTGAGTTCATATATTAGCTTTTAAAAGTGTGTGAATAGATGTATATTAAATGGTTAAGAGATAATTACTTATCCTTGCTTTCTCTCAATCCTTCCATGTTTGATGCAAGTGATACCATGTATAGGAGGTCATATGAAGTGTTGTTAAGTGTATGAAAATGTTCATAAGTATACAAGGAAGTCTTAGCATCTACAAAATAATCTATGTTTCCACTTACCTTGGATAGTCTTCATGTATGTCACCTTCATATTGAAAAAATAATGTTAGTGCATTCTAGGACTCTTAGACTAGTGTTGTATGCCTTACCTTAAAAGTGATGGAGAATAATAGTATTATGGTAAACATATTAGTGCATCACACCCTATAATAGGTTATATTTTATTAAAATTCTAACCCTTTTACCCATGAATAATCAATTATTATAGGTGAAAGCATTTCAAGGCACATTTAGGGAGCTAGCCCTTTTATCTAGAGATTCACCCTATCCATAGGCTACCCATAAGCCTAGAGGTGTTTCAATTGTGCCACTTGGATGAGGATGTTAGGAACCCATGGAAGCACAATTGATTACCATATACAAGCCACTAACATGCAGAATTAAACCAGAATCACAAGTAACTAGAATTCAAAAATAACACAGAATATGAGAGACAATACACAACTTGTATTAATACTCTTCCAGAAAAGGATTACAATAAAGAGACACCACACTTTTTCACCTTACAGGTTTTCCACACCAAGTGTTCAGTAATTCACCTTCAAGAGCTCACTCTCTCTCTTACGGTCCCAACACACAACTCAAACAAAGAGTTGGTGTTCACCTCCAACCAATCAGTATCCACTACTGCCAGTACACCGAGTATACACACATACTCAACCAAGTACACAACGCACTCCAAGTGGATCTCCCATGAACTTGCAACAACCTGCAACTCAAATGATCTTACTTATGGAAGGATCTACCTTGCCTTCCTCTTTTCTCTCCAATTGAGTACACACCGTACTCCAAGTAGATCTCTCCTGATCTTGCTACCTGTTGTGTTGCTATCCTCCCTGATCTTGCACACCTACAAATCAATCTGGTTTTGTACACCTGCAAACCTAGATCCTGCACACACATACATTTGCAAATCAATGATCTTACTTACCATGTAGATCTCCAAATGTGGCCTTGCACACCTACTGACCAAGATCCTACATACATGAATAATCCTTCTGATTCTCCAAACTAGTACCCACACTTGGCACTGTGGCACTAGGAGGAACACACCTTGCTCTCTTCACTTTGAAGGAGCTAATATTTGCTCTCTTACTCTCTAACACAAATTACAATACAACCCGTGAGTCTATTATATAGATCTCATGCAAACAATAATTAGATACCTAATTACAATAATTAGATCTACAACTCAAGACTAAAATTAGCCTTCTTCATGCAAACAACTAGTTCATTAATGAACTATTCATGGATCTTGCAGTTCAAAACTGCATAGGCAACCGACATTGGTCCCTGTCTACCTGGGGGTGACCGACGTCAGCCGATCTCTGACTGTCATCAGTAGCTTCCTGTCTCCACCTGACCAACGCCGGTGACTGTGACACTCAGCACCCTCCTCTAATGTCTACATCAATGAAACTTTTAGCTCCATAACCTAAAAATCTCCCACTTGGAGATAAATAGCTGCACTATACCTGTACTTGTACCCTATCTAATCTATTTCCTAGCTTGTATGCCTCTTCAAGCTCAATCTTGAAGACCAACCACCACAAAACCTATGGTGCAACACCTGTCATCCAAGTACCCTATCACATCCGAACCTACAAACCCATGTAGTGAAGTCCTGAACCTACATAGCATGTATACCTGCTGCTGGTCCCTCTCAAATACCTGAGAATCCACTTCTCTGAATTGGCTCCTAACTCTCTGACAGCTCCCACTACTCGGGAAAACTCAGGTCTATACCAGACCTCATGTGATTTTGAACACTAAACTATCCAGCCCTTGGTGTGCTCTAGTTCTACATCCTACATATTGAACCTCGCTAACACTTGATTCACATCAGCTCCCACTGGAGACAAAATCAACTTGTGATCTTCTATGTCTCTCATGCCAAAGAATTTCACTGCTCTAAATTTCTCATGACATGCCACTGAACTAACCTTACCCTTAGCTCAACAAAACCCTGTAGTCTGAACTTGCTAGCTAGCATACCATCCACATACAGTAACAAGATAATGTTACAATCATCATCCACCTGGTAAGACAAACACAATGGTTACACTGACATTGACTAAAGCCCTACTTTGTCATCCACCTGTCAAAACCTGTACCACTGTCCTGCAGCTTCCTTAAGACCATGTACCCTGGCTTTCCATCTCACGTGTCCATTCTCTCTATTCTTTAACTAAGGTATCCATTCATCTCCCAGTGCTTTCATACTAGCTGGCAACCCTACCAAATCTCCCGTTTGGTTCTACATCATGTTCATGCCATGCTCCCATTGTTTCCTGGATCCTTCCTGCTTTGCAGTGAGTAACGAGTATAAAGAAGAAGAACAACAAATTTGAGGCTTACTTACCCTTTCAGTCCTCCACATGGACATCTAAGACTCCTTGACAACTTGCTGTCTGCCCAAAATCTATTCCAGTGATCGACCTCGGTCACCACACAGTCTGCATCCAATAGACATCAGTTCCATGCGACTGTCCAGGTCACCGACACCAGTTATCCTATCAACATCGGTCTCCACCTACCTGACACCATTGACTCCTTTGGTCTACACATGATCGATGTCGATACCTGTTTGTTCGATGTCAGTTACCCTTGACTGACGTTGGTACCTGTGTTTGCCTGTGAGTGATGACTTTTTACCCACAAGCTTTCTTTGAATCATACCCATGTCCAAACTACCCTACTCAGAGTTACTCAGCGCCATCCATTGATCTCTATCCATCATCTCCTCCAAGAACACCAAGGCTTTCCAGTTCTTAAGTCTGTCAAATACATCAGTCTTCTTTTTCTTACAATAAACACAATCCTTTCTTGTAGTAACCCACTGCTCACAGAAATCTCAATCTATGCCCTCCAAAGCTGATCTCTTACCATTTGACTCAAAAACATCCATTCCCTTCTCACTTATGTGACCAATCCTACAAAGCCACACTTATGCAATAGAAGTGAAATCAGTAATACAAGTAAGTAGATAAAGAGTACTTACTTTCTTACCACATGCTAATTCAAGTGCACCCTTGAAAACATTCCAAGAATCCATTGTGAGAGTTTTTGTGCATCTCTCATCACCCAACTTTCCTGAAGCAATTAGCTGCATCTCTAAGACTGGGACCTGCATGACCTCCTTCAACACCCATGTGTTGGCCACCTGCAATTTTAGCCGCACTTCCCCTTTGCCAAAACTTTGACAAGGCTCACCAACCCCTCTATTTGAGGCTACATGGAAAGAGGCAACATAATCTATAAACCAAGATTCTACTTTATCCAAGAAACATCCCAGAGCATCCTATGCAACAACACCTGCAACATCTGCTTCTTCAGTTTCTTCATGCTGATCTGCTACCAACCAACAATCTTTCTTTACCTGCTCTTTCTTTTCATAGCACCGTAATAGACCATTTGTGCCTTTGAATTCCTCCATTCTTAGTGTACTTTCTTTTGTTGTTGCTATACTCCCACTCAATCAGAAACCCCTGAGAGTGACCTATAACGAAACACAAAACCTGCTCCCTGCAACCTTAGCTCTGATACCAACTGTTAGGAACCCATGGAAGCACAATTGATTACCATATACAAGCAACTAACATGCAGAATTAAACCAAAATCACAAGTAACTAGAATTCAAAAATAACACAGAATATGAGAGACAACACATAACTTGTATTAATACTCTTCCAAAAAAGAATTACAACAAAGAGACGCCACACTCTTTTACCTTACAGGTTTGCCACTCCAAGTGTTTAGTAATTCACCTTCAAGAGCTCACTCTCTCCCTTACGATCCCAACACACAACTCAAACACAGAGTTGGTGTTAACCTCCAACCAGTCAGTATCCACTACTGCCAGTACACCGAGTATACACACATACTCAACCGAGTACACAATGCACTCCAAGTAGATCTCCCATGAACTTGCAACAACTTGCAACTCAAATGATCTTACTTATGGAAGGATCTACCTTGCCTTCCTCTTTGATCTCTAACTGAGTACACACTATACTCCAAGTAGATCTCTCCTGATCTTGCTACCTATTATGTTGTTGTCCTCCTTAATCTTGCACACCTGCAAATCAATCTGGTTTTGCACACCTGCAAACCTAGATCCCACACACACATACACCTGCAAATCAATGATCTTACTTACCATGTAGATCTCCAAATGTGGCCTTGCACACTTGCTGACCAAGATCCTACATACATGAAGAATCCTTCTAATTCTCCAAACCAGTACCCACACTTGGCACTGTGGCACTAGGAGGAACACACCTTGCTCTCTTCACTCTGAAGGAGCTAATATTTGCTCTCTTCACTATGGCCCATGAGTCTATTATATAGATCTCATGCAAAAAATAATTAGACACCTAATTACAATAATTAGATCCACAACTCAAGACTAAAATTAGCCTTCTTCATGCAAATAATAGGTTCATTAACAAAATATCCATGGAACTCGCAGTTCAGAACCACACAGGTGACCGACGTCGGTCCTTGTCTGCCTAGGGGTGACTGACATCGGCTGATCTCTGACCATCATCGATAGCTTCTTGTCTCCCCCTGATTGATGTCTGTTGGCCTGACTGACGCCACTGACTGTGACACTCAGCACCCTCCTCCAATGTCTACATCGATGAAGCTTTTAGCTCCACAACCTAATAGAGGAGAGCTAAGACATATCCTCAAAGGGTGAAAATCTAAGTGGAAATAATTTTTGATATGCTTGGTGGGATTATTAGTCTAAGAAGTTGAAAGATTTTTGGTGTTGTCTTTCAATAATCAGCCTTTGGAGGCATCTATCTAAGCATCAATGGTGACTCCAAACTTACATCAACTGATCAAGCAACCTAGGTATCCTTGTTGAAGATTTTTGATGATCATTACTTATGTTATTACTTCTTAATGAAGTTCTATGGCTGATCTTGGTGTTGATTAGTATTTTAGATAAGTTGGTTAGGTTTATCAAAGCTTATGGCACTCATTATCAGCGTTGGCATGATCCTTACTAGTGTAATCATGAGTTTGATGCAACTCATAACAATGCTGGTTATAAGACTGATAAGGATCATGTTGGAGTTGGTAAGGATCATATCGGAGTTGGTAATATTACTTTACATGGAATCTATGACGCTGATAAAAAAGAATATGAAGACTTTTGATATCCTTACAACACTTCATTTCCCTCTCCATATGGACACCATGTTGTTAGAAAACCCTATGAGTATGGATACCAAGAAACCTATCAAGAAATACCTCTCTATCAACCTTAATATGAGACTTATAATTCATACTATGATGCTTATCATCCTCAAGAGTACTCCTATGAATCTTATCATATGAAATCAGATGTTTCCATGGATTACACACAAGGATATTATTGGCAAGATGCAACTCCTACTCATGTAGATTCTCATCCTTCTAATTGGTCCAATAATTCACTTCCCTCTAAACTTATTAGTGTTTTTATCTTTTCCAAACCCACACATAAGCCTTCTCCTACCCCTCACACTCCATATTCAATTCATAAAAATTCCACTTCACCTCATATTCCATCTCCTTCACATGAGCCTATCCATAAAATTCTTAGCTCACCCACTTTTGAGGAAGAGCCTATCTTGAGAGAAGTGATGAAGGGAAAATTCAATTCATGGTTGATCAAGAAGATCTCATGAGTGATTATGAGGAATGAATCACCATAGGGACTCCCCTTAGTGAACAAAAGGACAACCCATAAGATTTTGCCTCCATATTTGAAGAAATATGTGTCCATGAAGGAGACTCTAATGCCTCCATTTTTGAGGGGATGTGTGTCCATGAAGAATATGGACAAGACTTGATGAGAGAGGTATTTGGGGAAGACTCCATGTATGATCATGAAATTATGGATGACCATTTCAAGCGTGAAGATGAATGTGTTATCAAGGATGGGGAATAAGGTTAAATCACTCCTCAAGAAGTGGAAGTAATAAGAGAGTCTCATGAGATGAAAGTAGAGGAAATAGCCTTTGAAGATGACTTCACGAGGAAGAAGATTTATGGCAGAAGTTCAATATCATATGCAAATAATTTGATAAGTTGGTTAAAGTTTTTTATTTACCAAAAGATTGCATAGCTAATGATAAGTTTGTTGATGAGTCTTATAGACATGATCTTAAGTGTTTAATCAAACATAAAGATGAAGTTAATTCTACTACTCAAGAACCTACTGTCATAAAGTCATTTGATGATGCTAGTGTACAAAAAGTTGTAGACATGGATAATGATGTCAAGGCTAAGAGGACTATCATATTGTCAAACTTACACATCAAAGGCCAAATACATGAGAAGGTTGAGACTATTTTGATGAAAGAGGAGTCTATTTACATAGCTAACCTATTTGGAGCTACTTGGTTCTCATTGAACCTTATGCCAATGAAGTTGGAAAACACCATGAAGAAGATGGAGACATCAATGTTAAAGGATAAAAGGCTACATGTCTCACTAAATCCTTCATGCCATGAATCAAGGAAGGTTTAAAAATTTCCCTTTGATCCAGGAGGGATTTTATTATCTTAGGTTAGTTAGTGTTTAAGTTAGTTTTTTAGTTTGGTGTGCATGTTCCATAAGTGCTCATGAATCACAATTGTGGTTTTCTTAGTCTCTTGTCTTATGTGTTATTTCTTGTTGGTTTTTCCTTATGTTTTATGTATTGTAAAAGATAAGGCATATTTCAAAATTAATGTACATGTGACTCCATATCTCAATGGAATTATAAGGCTACTAGTTTGGTTAGTATAAAATGCATACTACCTCTATGAGTCACAAATTTGTTGACCAAATTTGACCCTATAGGTCAAATTAGGACCCCTATGGAAAAAAAAATTATTTTTAGAGGTTTATAGGGGGTTTATTATTATGTCATAGGGTGTATTATATGTTAATTTATGTCATTTAATGTTGTATTAGTATTGGTCATTAGTCTTATTAGCAAATAGGGCCTTTTGAGCCATTTTAGGAGTCAAAATAGAGCATTTAATGACTTGTATGGCTTCCTAGGGAAATATGAAGGTTTAAATGGATTATGTCATCACCCAGGTGTCCTATTATGTCTTAATTAATTGAAACTAACTAAAAAGTGGTAGGTTCCTTAGAAAAAGGTAGTTTTCTTGAAAAAAGAGGAGTTTTCTTGAGTTGTATGGACTTGTACAGACTTATATAGTTGAGGAAATTTTAGGAGTGTACCTTGGTCTACCAAAAACTTTTTTTAGTGATAAGTTTGATTATAATCTCAAAAAAATGAAGAAAATCACTTATCTCTCCTTCCACTAGGTTTGGCAAGTAAAAATAGTCTTCAAGTTTTTACTTGGTACGGTCAACATGAGAGGTTTCAAGAAAAATTATCTTAGGGGTATATTATAAACTAATTCATATTACATTTGATGTTTTTTTGTAGAGGAATGGTGTATTATACTTTATGAACCATTCCTAAGAAGTTAAACTAGCTAGTTTGCCAAATAATCTGTATACCCTATAGGTTTTGCCTAGTTTTGGGTAAATATGTATAATTCACTTATTGATGTTTTTTATATATTATGTTGGATACCTCCTAAAATTATTCCAATTTTTGGTTTCAAGTTTTAAATTGTTTTGAATAGCCAATCACCTTGGGTTTGTAGACTAGTCCTATTTTGTGTAGTAGGTAGGTTTCCACTACTCCCAATGTTTTTAGGTCTTGGTAATGGTGTCAAATGACGTTGATGGCTTGTGTCCATGTTTCAAGTGTTTTTTTAATTTCATTATATTATAATTATCTAAATCATATTCATGGTTTGTAGTTATACACTACACATGCACATAGTTTGCCATTGGAATGTGCACTTATAGGTGCTCTTATGGAGGAATTCACATTGGAAATGAGGTATTGACACATATTTTAGATCCTTTAGAATGCGAGGGGTGAATTTTAAGGTACTTGGATAAGCCTAAAACTCATAAGAGGCTAAAGGCAATGTTCACTACCCATACTCCTCTCCACTACCTATCTAATGCAACTTAGAATATACACATATAGGTGCTTGAAAAGGGAAATCAAATTGAAATGATGTTATTTTGATTTGTTTTAAATAATCACAAGTTGAAGAGAGTTAATTTCAACATTTGAAGGAGGTGAATGATTATTGAAAGTGAGATCCATCTTCTCTACTTAAGCACACATTCTGCCTACTAAAACTTAATGTGCACCTTCAAGAGTCTTAGAGGATGACATCATGATGGAACAAGAGTCCTAGTGGCTGTTTCAAATCCTTGTTAATGCTAGTAAAACATTTGGAAACCTTATTGAGGGTTAAAATAGTGCATTGTCCATATTCATTATTCTGCCTATAAAGTTAGTATTCTCTATCTACATTGTGGAAATAACCACCTATAGGTGGCATAACAAGGGACTAAGAGCTCTTAATGGATGATTTTGACATATTGAAATCCTTATTTGGAGTTTTAATAGGTTGAGGGACCATGGAATACCTATATTAGGTGTAAATTGGCAAATTAAAGTTGAGAACCACCTTATAGAGATTCAATGATAGTATACAGGGACCTAATCCCTAAAATGTCAAAATAGAGGTCTAGTTAGTTTTGTCAAATGAATACAATAAGGTTGTCAAGGGATTGGAAGCATCTAGATGCACTTAATTTCAAGCCTCTAGTAGGGAGAAGGGCCATGTAAGGTTTGGAAGGCAAAAAACCAAGGGAAGATAGTAGTTGAAGGTCCTTAAGTTGTTAATTTATGACTAAACTCCTTCAGTAACATCTAAAGGAATTTGAGTCTTTGAGCAACTAATTTTCCAAGATGGCAGTCTGAGGTATATTTTCATGAGTAGAAAAACTTATTGATTAAAAAGGAATTTAAAGGAGGATAAGGGTCACCTAAAGAGGATATTATAATATGTTTTTTCTCCCATTAGAATCTATAGGTCTCTTTCACCATAAAATGTCCACCTACAACCTTCTTATAGGTGCCCATAGAGCCCTTAAGGTAAACTTGGAAGATTATGAGCCTATAGACATAAACACCTACCTTGGAAGGTTGAATATAATTTTTTGAAAGTTTTTCCAAAGAGTATAACACATTTTCCAGGGAAATATGTTACCTACAGATCTTGAGACTCTCACATAGTCAACTGGAGGTGACTGAGATAGACAATAGAATGAAGCATGACACCCAAGTGTTTGTATTACTTAAACTTAAGGTAATGAATGAGTCCAAATCAATGTTATATGATAATGAAATATGTAATAATGTTTTTTAATCATTTATTTCATCCTAAAACACATAATCATGCACCTAAGATTACGAGCCTATAGACATAAACACCTACCTTGGAAGGTTGAATATAGTTTTTAAAAAGTTTTTCCAAAGAGTATAACACATTTTCCAAGGAAATATTTTACCTACAGGTCTTGAGACTCTCACACAGTCAACTGGAGGTGATTGAGATAGACAATAGAATGAAGCATGACACCCAAGTGTTTGTATTGCTTAAACTTAAGGTAATGAATGAGTCCAAATCAATGTTATATGATAATGAAATATGTAATAATGTTTTTTAATAATTTATTTCATCCTAAAACACATTATCATGTACCTATAGGTTCCCTTCCAAGGTAGAACATAGTTAAACACTTTCACATAGTCAGATAGGGTGAAAATTGGAGGCATTTTAGAAAGGGTTACAAGTATAAAATATTGGAATAGGTTGGAAATTTCATTAAAACATCATAAGGTTATCAAATAAAATTATCATATCATAAAAAACCCTCTCTAAAATAAATACATAGTCAGTCTATGATTGTCATACATGCAGTTTGCCTCCTTCCTAGTCTGTCTTGGGTTTTGTGAATTTGAGGAGTCAAATGATCTGGTAAAAGGCTAAAAATTAGTAAAGAACCTCCTTATGACTTAAGGAAGCCCACACAATGTTTAGTTTATATGATTGAATAGGGTAAGTTTCCTTTATTTTGTCTTAGATAAAGGGCACTTCCTTAGGTGTACAAATTGGTAGATTTAGAGAGTAGGAATAAATGGGTGGATAAGGAGATATTTAAAATTTTAAAGAAGGTTTAGGAATATGGATAACACCTAAGGAAACATGAGAAATACCTCACACAATGAGGGAACCTAATATAATGCTCTACACCATAAAGGTTGCAATCAAGTCTTTGAGGGATGGTTAAGCCTAGTGTTCATTTGAGGGTCCAACTTCATTTATAGCCTTAGGTATGTTTCCAAATCTATTAAAAAATGTTTATAGAACCAAAAAAAAGAGTTCAATCTGGTGGAATGCAAATGAGATTAGTTTAATAGACTAGACCACATGGGTTACAATCAGGCCTACTCGATAAGGTTCTAGGCCAAATCCAAATGGAGAGTTAGACTTATTTATAACCATAAGTGAGTACTATAATGGATTTAAAAATGATCCTAGGGTGACATAAGATTTTACAACCAATTAATATTTAGGATAAGCATAAAGAAATCTATTTTTGGCTCAAAACCAACTCAAGCCTATGCAAATTATAAAAAGGTAGGGTTCACTTTAAGAGGCCATGATGGAAAGCCTCTAGGTTTGTTTAGGTGAATAAGATTCATTCACTTGGAGAATTAGAGTATGCAGAGTAGGTGGAAAATTTCCCTATTTTTTTATGATGTTAATTAACTCAAGTTACTAGGCATAATTATGCCATTGGGTATCATAACATTGACAAGTAATATTATGTTATCGGGCATCATTATGATGTTGAGCAATAGTACACCATCAAGTAACATAATGTCACCACAAAAACATACTATCATGTGACAACATACTATTACATGCTAATATACTATCCTATAAAAATATACTACTATGTGACAATATGCTATCACAAAACATCATGCTATCATGCTGTACCATACTGTCATGTGGTACCATGATGTCATACAACACAATACCATCATAAAACCCCATGTTATTTCATGAAATGATACTATCACATGAAATAATACTATTTTGAGGCATCATACTATCATGTATTAACATCCTACCATGTGGAAAAACACTATTTCATGACACCATCATTTGTCATGCCAATCAGTTGCTTCGATCCCCTTCTTTGCTTATGAATACCACTACAGTGACCTAATTTTCACACTTCACTTAAAATGTTTTCTCATCCTACCTAATTCTAACTCAACATACCTACTTCTAGCTCAAAATTTTCATTATTCTAATGGCTTCCACATCCATAAAAACTTAGAGTCAATCAAGGGAGATCCACAACTATGTTTTCAAAAATTTATTATGTTTAGATTTACTCCAAATATTGGAGAAACCTAAATCCTATATTTACTATATTGATCAATGTGAGTTTAGAGGTCTAGTGTAGATGTCTCAATATGATTTGACTATCAATAACAACCTCCTGTGATCTCTCGTTGGCTATTTTAACTATAGTGAGAGCCATTTCTATGTCTAGTTTAATAATAAAACAATATCCTTTGGCACCTCTCCATTAGATATCCAAAATTTAATAGGTCTTACACATTGCAATGAAATTCCTATTAGCACCAATGTTGTCTTATCTAGCATCGATAAAAAATATGTGGATTTGATCTAGAAAGTGTCCATTAACCTAGTTGGTAAGTGTTGATTTTATTAATTAAATTAACATTTATTAATTATACCTGAATGATTTATTATAAATAGTTTGGTATCCTAATTTAATTTCATGTTTTAATTTTCTATTCTCATCATAGATAATCAAAATCAAAGGGGGATCCCCATTGAAAAAATCACCAATCTATTTCTCAAATCTATTGTCCATTTCTTTCAAGTGAGAATTATTTTGTAGGGAAGACCATCAAACATTCCCTTATAGGTTATTTACTATATTATTCATTCTCTCTCGAGTGTTGTATGTGATTGGTGCACAGTTGTATCAAGTAGGATTAGGGTGGAGTTAAATTTTGCATTCTTGAAGGACACTTGCATCATTTCATCTTCCAATTACATTCTATCCTTGTACAATGAGGCCTTATATGAAATCCAAAATACTATAATTCCCACTACCCTCTTTTAAAAAATAAAAGCTAATGCTTTGTCTATCAAGGAATAGGAGGTAAGTTTAGTTTTCTCAAGTCTCATTTTTTGCTTTATATATGTTTCAATTTTTAACATTTTTAGCCTATTATATGTTACAAGTGAGAGTGCATGTTTATGACACAAGAAAATAGGTGGAAAGTAAAGGTCAATGTGCTCCAGAGGGCTCTAGTGATACCCAGTCCACAGAATCTTCATTCAATTCATTTTGAATTGTGAAACACCCAAGAACTATTTTTGTTTCTTTTTCACTTTCAGGGTCCCCCAAATTTTCTTTAATGTCTTTTTCTTATATTAATCAATGGAAAAAAAAAATAATCATCATAATGTTTTTTTTTTTTTTTTTTTTTTTTTTTGTAATGGACTCTCAAAATGTTTCCATTGAGGATTCTTCCACACAACACAATCAATGTTTGCCATTATAAGTTTCTTTTTGATTTGAAGTTTGTTAGAATTTTCTAGTTAATTTACTAGATAATTTACTCATTTTATAGGTGAAACTACCAATGTCTTTCCTATAAGCACAATGAGAAAATAAGAGCCAAATACCACAAGGACAACAAGAGGGGAAGATATAACTCCAAAAATGACAATCAAAATAGATGAGGCAGTCACCCTAATAGGTAATAACATTAACAGATTCAATTTGAATTTGTCACCCTGATAGGTAATAACATCAACATATTCAATTTGAATTTGTATTAATTTTATGTTTTTGAATTTACCATTTTTGAATAATTTTTTTTGGTAGTCCACCCAACATATTTCAAGAGATTGAGAAGTATGTCACCACCTCCACCACAAATCTAGATTCAAAGAAGAGGAAATAACATCTCCCTCCCTACATAAAGTAGAGGAATGTTGTAAATTTTTGATTTTCTAAATTTATCTATTGGTTGCCTTTCAAGTGCACAAGGTCTTACATGTTTTTATCAGATTGATCTAGATGAAGAGTTTCTTAGCATTGAAAGCAAGACCTTAGTTGTTGGTGGATTCAATCCATATGAATTTATTCAAGTTGTTAATGTGCCTTCACAAGAGCCTTCTACGGGTACCTTTTCCCCACCCCACACTAATAATTTAAATGTCTTTGAGGATTCCATTACTAATTTTTCATTAGAAAATATAGTTTTAGAAAATCCGCTTGCCAATTTGAGGGAAGGTGTTATTGAAGAATTTAATGATTTAAAATAATGGGACATAAGGGCAAAAACACTTATCAAAAAAATCAATGCCCATTATCATAACCATTGCCAAAGAGTGAATTTGTTTTTTCTTGTTCGAAATAAACCCTTAAAGATTGATGCTTTATTACAACAAGCTCAATCTAGATTGATCTTTGTGGATAATGTTTACAATGATATGGTTTTAGAGAATATGATAAATAGGTTGGAAAATTTAAATGGAGAAGCCCAAACATATTTCAATAAATGGGCTAAAGATATCAACCTTGTTACCATTACACAAGCAGAGAAGGATAAAGATATGGTAACTTTTCTTTATCTATAACATGTATTTTGATTATTATAATATGTTTATATGTGCTTAACACTTATATATTATTTATTGATTGCAGGCAAAATATGAAAATTTGAAAAAATAAGCACATCTTAATGTGCATTTGAAAAATGCCTGTAAAAGTATCTCTTCAACGACTGAATTGAAGGAAAAGTTGGTTCTATTAAATAAATAGAACAACACTTTGAAGAAAATAATTAAAAAACATGGTTTGGATACAAACATTTTATTAAAGAAAAAAATAGATGCAGATCCTATAATTCTTTTAGTAGGAGATGCAAAAAATGAGAAGAGGGTGATTCTTACATAAATGAATTCTGTTGCAAAGGATTTCAAAAGGAAAGAGTGATAATGGAGGATCTATAGGCAGGTCAAGACAACAAGGTTTCCATGGGTGGGGATGGCAAGCAACAAGGGGGTGGAGAGTCTCAACTAGAAAAATGTTGATTTATTTGAGTTTATATTGTTCAAAATGATAGTTTCTATTGTTTAAAATAGTTTATATCATGTTTTTTTGAAAAATAATTAGTTTTATTAAATGATATTTTACAATTGTTTCAAATACTCTTAGGTGTGTATATATATATATATATATATATATATATATATATATATATATATATATATATATATATATATATATATATATATGTTGTATTGTGGTCAAGTTTATATATTATATGGAGAAAAAGTAGAGTAAATATTCTATGGAATTATACTATTCTAATGCATAGTTCTAGTATTTGAATACATTGTTATACTATTATATTGTTCTAGTAGTTATAGATTTGAATGCATTATTATACTGTTCTAGTAGTTGTAGTATTGAATGTATTGTTATAGTGTTATATTGTTCTAGTAGTTGTAGATTTGAATGCATTGTTATACTGTTTTAGTGGTTGTAGCATTTGATTGCATGGATATAATGTTCTAGTAGTGGTAGCATTGAATGCATTGTTAAACTGTTCTAGTAGTTTTAATATTAAATGCATTGATTGTGGTGGAATTTGGAAATATGCCAACCCAACTATAAGAAAAATATTTCTAGTAGTTGTAGTATTTGAATATTATAGTAGTTAATGGAAAAATAGCCTCTTGTAGAGTAGATATTTTATGAAATTATACTATTCTAGTATTGTAGTATTGAATGCATTATTAGTGTTATATTGTTCTAGTGGTTGTAGATTTGAATGTATTATTACACTATTCTAGTATCTATAGCATTGAATGCATTGATTGTGGTGGAATTTATTAATGTGACCACAATTTCCAACTATAGGAAAAATATTTCCTATGTATTTGTGTAATGGTACTAATGTAAACGTGCAATAGAATAATTATTGTTATAATATTATGCATATATTATATCTATGTATATTCTATCTAAATTAATATTATAGATAATTAAGATAATGAAAAATAATAAATCTTAATAATTAGAGTTTTAATGGCAAGATAACTGGTGTCCTATGGTGCATAGTGCATGTTTAGACATAAGACTTGTATATTTCAATGAATGCTATAAGGAAATGCTCTATACAATGTTAGCAAAAATTATGATTACTACTTAATGAATGACATGCATTACAAAGATAAATTACTATTTGAAATACAAAGAATTTTAATAGGACAAAAAAAAAATTAATTCCAATGTATTGAATAAAATTCATGATTGTAACATCAAGGAAATAGATTATAGAATTTAATGTATTTGAAGATGAAAGAATAAGAAATATTTTAGAAAATAGTAATTGTTATACTCATTAAACTAAAAGTTGGGTGGCTGAAACAATCCTTGAGAAACTTGCTCATCATAAGTGTGATTTGAATCTACCATGCCAATACCATATTCAGTCTTGGTATTCTAATCTTTTGTATTGGTAGCTGTATTAGTCACACCTCTTATTTCCACTAGAGAATTCCATGTTGCCATTTCTCTATCATATGGAAACTTTTCCACAAATTAACGTGAAACATATAGTCTCAAGCAAATCTCTAGATTTTTATCCAATTTGTTTCTAAGTTTTGACTTTATGAAGGATAATACACTAAACACTCGCTCATATTCAATAGAACCCAAAACCATTGTTTGAATAGGTTCATATAATCTAAAATATTCACTAATACTTTCTTGTAATATGCTACTTGGATATAGTTTTTTCCATACATGAGTAATGACACCATTTTTTGTTGGGTCACTTAAACACTAAAATTGATCCATCATTGTAATCCTCATCTATGTTGATTGAGACATCAGTAATTATTTATTTAAAATACCATTAAATATGAACTCCATTCACATCTATAGATTTATAGAGATGCATAACAATTGTATTCATGTATTTGTGAAATAATATGTTTATTTGTTCTTGCCTATTAACACTATTCCAAAAAATGGGATTCACAACCCCCATGCCCTCCAACAACTCATCCCTTTGAAAATGTTATTTGATATCATTGGATAAAATTTGTGAGATTTTTCTCAATTTAATTTATATTTTAGACAAAATAGTATCATATAGTAAATGTGTCACATGTACATCTTCAACTCATACAACTTTGAGTCTTCTAGAGCATGTGTGCATTGGGATCTTAATGCCATTTACCATGACACAAAGATAATCATGTATATTAAATTTCAAATAAATCTCTAGATTATAAAAATAGGTCCATGAAAACTTTCATTTGATGTGTATAATATATCTAAACATTGACATACATGTTTTCTCAAATGTATGAAGTCAACAATATACATAGATCTCTCTTGGGCATGTTTCATCAAATAGTTGATTTCCTTCAACATTGGCAAAATATCACATAATGTGAGTAAAGTTTCTAAATATTTTAAACAACATAACAAATCTTTTGCTTTGTCAACTTCCCTGTGATACTTATACATCAACCTTGTCAATGATGGATATTCCTAAAAAATTCTATAGGTAGGTTCATACATGGAAATCCATATGGTTTCAACATCTTTCAGTAGTTTGTTACCATCTATCACCCTAATTACAAAATTTTGGAACTCCATAAATATTTTTGGGCTCATTGACATGTATGCATGCAAGTCAAAAATAAGCTCTTCCACTTTTGTGACATTACTGAATGTGCTAAAATTTTTGTAAACAAGATTCATGCTATGTGACATGCAATGGATTGGAATCATAAATGAAGAAACTATTGTTTATAGGTGAACACAAAGACCCTTTCTATGCCCCTGCATCACTGATACACCATCAACACTAATACACACCAGCTTCATAGCTATGGCATAATCATCCATCCCAACTCTCTCTTAAATTAGATACAACCAATTTATGGAGGTTTTTACATTTAAATTTTCTACCATTTTATGGATAGCTAAAAGATGAGATTACCTTGAATAGTTTTCAAAGGTATACACATGCATGGAAACCCATGCTGTGTTGTCAACTGTAGTTTCCTCATCAATGGACATAAAAATAAATAATGATCTTTTAACACTTTATTTCAAATCTTCCTTCTCAACAATGGATACACATTTTGCCATTTCCCAAGCACTGTTATCTGACGAATGTGACTATGGAATATCTAGAAACCCATTATGTTGAAACAAAATTTTGTAATCTACAAAATTAGAAATGGGTCTTCCCTTTTTTAAAATGTGGAAAATAGTAAAGAACTTAACATATTTTTCCCTAAGATTGGATTGCATAAATTTTCCAAATTGCACTTTGATGGTTCCCCCTTTCTCAAAAAGATGTTTTTATCACTTTTGATCATTTTCATATTCACATACATATCTTACATGTATGTATTATTCTCCATTTTTCCTTCTATGTGTTCTTGTTATCTATCTATCTGGGTGCTTCATGGATATATATATTTTCCTATAATGTTTCTCAATTATGTCCAATTTAAGTTGCATTTTATGTTCTTTTCCAAGTTTCCAACTACAAATTATACATCTGCATTATGTTGGAGGCTCATTACCATTTTTCAATTCTATAGGTTCTATAAATAGATATTTTCCAACCCAGTCAACTTGAAAATACCTTCCTATTGTCCATGTACTTCTCTTCCTTCTTCAAAATTTTTGAGTGAAATTTTAAACAAAATTTTGTGTCTGAAAAGAACTACATTTCTCTTGTGAAGTGTCCAGAGGTGTGTCTTCTAGGGGTGGCATTTTATCGATAAAATCTTTGGGTGGTGAGAAGTTATTGGGATTAATTATTTCTAATGAAATAGTGTCAATATCCATGTCAATTTCTACATTTAAATGGTTTTGCAATTTTTCTACAGTAAAAAAAATTAATTGATATTTTAAAAAAATGTTTTAGAATTACCTATATTTGAAGTGCCTACTATTTGCACAGTTCTCTTTCTTGGATTTCTAAAATAAGACATGATGTTGAATTTTTATGGTATTTACTATGATGCTTTACCCTTTATATTACCTTTTGATGCAATAAATTTATTTTTAAATGATTTAGTGCTACCAACTTCCTATCTACTACTGAGCATCAAGCTACGACCATGCATCATAGTGCTATCAGAAGAAAAATTATCATCATGTGGCATAATGCTATAGGGTGTCAATTTATATTCATGTAACACACCACTCCTAGATGTCATGTTTCCATCATGTAGTAGATGGTTTTCAAGTTATCAGTTTCTATTACATGGCACATCATGTCTAGGTGGTAGGTTGCCATCATACAACACATTGCCATCAAGTGGGAGGTTCCCATCATGTGTTACATTGCATCTAGGTGTCAAGTTGTCATCACATGACACATTGTGATTGGGTGCCTAGTTTTCACCATTTGACATAGTACCATTAGGAATATAATTTACATTTCATGGCATAATTTTGGTGGAGGTCAGGTTGTTGAAAGTAGTTAAGTGATAGAGTGTGGCCTCAAGTCTCAAGATCTTTACAATATGGTAAAGAAATATGCTTCAGTGATAAGTTCATGACCTTTGGGAATATATGTACTATATATATGGAAAATTTCTTGGATACCACCATAAATATTATAAATCATTGGTGAGCCAACCCTTAAAAAAATGACATCCCAAAATTTTAGGTGAAAGGGTCAAATGTTGCACCCTAAAAAATTGCCAAATTCAAATTCCCTAAAATAGAATATTCATGAATTAATGAATATTCACCACTTAAATTTACCCTAGAAAAAGGATCTTGATCACATAAATTTAAGTGCTTGTATCTCACTTTGTGATTTTCATGGGAATACAAGACATTTTGAGATGTTAGATAGGCTCCTAAGTAGCTCTTTTTTGGAATTAAGTTGAGATTTGAACATGAAATCTTTATGAATAAAGCTTAAGAGGTCAAATTGTTCAAAACCCTTGCTAGTGACCCGATTGGATAAATGACATTGGAAAGATAATATAATGGAATAGTTTACCTATAATGATGATTGAAACTTGTATAGGACTCTCTCCTGCTACTCCCCATGCTTTTGGACTATATGAAACTATATGAATAGGGTAATTATGACTATTTTATGTGTTTTTTAGGTTTAAAAAGGAGTATAAAGATGATGGGAGAAGGATTATTACTTGGGATAACCCCTCATGTCCATTTAATTATTCATAACAACTCTTAAGTGTCCAAACTAGATATTAAGGTGTACCTAATGATTATAAGGTGTACCTAATGATTATAAATATATGGAGGGTATTGATAGGTATCATAAACTCCATCCGATGGGTTTTCATGGTAAAATAATTTATTTTTGGAGGCCAAGTGTGTAGAGTGCATGAAGGAAGAGTTTTTTGGACTATAGATGATGATGGCTCATTCCCAAATGATTACAAATAACTAAGCCTAAAAGAATGAATGAAGAGGCATTTATGAAACCATTATAATTAATTTAAATCATCATACATATCTTTAATAATTTTTGGTATGTTTAAACAAGTTCAAATCATGATGGCATGTTTTTGAGTTAGAAGGAGGAGTTTCATGCCACTTTGCAAGAGTTTCATGCCTTGTATGGGAACTTTTACTTCTTGAAATTACATGGTTCATTTCATGTCTTATTCTCATGCATAATTAACTCTTTTTATCATCCTAAAAAGTGTCCTTGTGACCATTGGACTTCTCTCTTCTCCTCTCTCTCTCAAGTGCTATAAGAGCTACCATTTTGGCCTTTATAATCTAATACCACACCATGTATGGTGAAGCCCTACTAGTTTTGACATTTTAATTACCTCATAAAATAAATAAATTCTATTTTGAGTTCATATATCAGCTTGTAAAAGTGTGTGAATAGATGTATAGTGAATGGTTAAGATATATTTACTTATCCTTGCTTTCTCTCAATCCTTCCATGTTTGATGTAAGTGATACCATTCCTTACAGGTCATATGAAGTGTTATTAAGTGTATGGAAATGTTATTAAGTGTACAATTAAGTCTTATAATCTAAAAAATGATCTATGTTTCCACTTACCTTGGATAGTCTTCAGACATGTCACCTTCATATTGAAATATTGATGTTAGTGCATTCTAGGACTCTTAGACTAGTGTTGTATGCCTTGTCTCAAAAGTGATGGAGTATAATAGTATTATGGTAAAATTATTGGTGCATCACCTCATATAATATTTTTCATTTCATGCAAACTCTAACCCTTTTCCCCAAAAATAATTAGTTAGTATAAGTGAAAGCATTTCAAGGCACATCTAGGGAGCTAGTCCTTCTATCTAGAGATTCACCTCATCCTTAGGATACCCATAATCCTAGAGGTGTTTAAATTTTTCCAATTGAATGAGGATATATGACACATATCCTCAAATAGTTCCAATCCAAGTGATAACAATTACTTTATCAATTGATGAAGAAACTCCTAGAAGTGACATAACATCCCATTATAGCACATACAATGAGATTGTCAATACTAATTTACTTGATACCAATGCTGTTCTTACCATCACAACCAATTATCCCATTTAAATATATTATCTAAATCTAATTTATTAGGACTAATAATATTCTATCATACCATTAGATGAATTTCATAATAAGGATTCAATTATTGAGTTCATGGGTCTTAAAGATAGGTTGCCAATTGGTGATCATAAATTGGGATTTAACTTCACATTATATCCTATAGCCTAATTTAGAGACAAGTGAACTTTATTGGTTATGGAAAAATTAAATCATCGAGATCCTTTGGTGAAAACCTCTTTGAGGTGCCTTTGGATCAGGGAAAAAATAAAGAGAAATATGAGTCCATGGGTGAAAACCTATTTTAGGTGCCCTTAGATGGGAAGGTTTGCTTACCTCATCAAGAAGATTAGTGTCCTCTAAGTCCAAGTATTATAGTTGGTTTAAATATCATTTTATAGGAACACAAAGTGTTTGAGTGATTGGTTTAGGACTTCCCAAAATAGTTTGTTAATTGGTCGCTCCTAGTCATGGTTATTTATGATTCCTCTTACATGGGTGAGCCATGTGGCTCAAAAGAACCTAAAGAAGAGAAATTTACTTTAATATTTAATATTTTTTAATATTGTTCTACACTCGTGAAATATACCATAGAAGTAAACATTGGCACTTATGTTGAACCAAAAATCATTCAATTAGGTGCATCCCTCATTATTAAGGAATTGAATATTAATTATTTTTATCTTGAAGGACTTCATTTATATATTCATATGGTACTATGTGGACATATAAGGTTTAAACCCATCTTTAGTAGTACATCATCCTATTTTACATTCAAAAGCTAAAATAATCAAATAAAAGCTATAGAAAATGCATTTGCGTATTACTATCTTGGTTAAGAAATAATTATAAAAACAATTGGGAGTAGGTTTCATTACACCACTTGATTGATTAGAGTGGATTATAAACATTTTTATAGTTAGTAAGAAACCATAGGGAATTAACTTATATATTGATTTTAGAGATATCAACAAAACATGCCCTAAGGATGCCTTCCATTTACCGAACATGGACATGATATTTGACTCAATGTTAGGATATTAGATGTTGTCCCTAATGGATGTATTCTCAGGATATAATAAGATAAATATTACACTTTAATAACATCACAAAAATATGTTCACCACTCCATGAGGGATGTTTTTTATCAAGTCATTTCATTTGGATTGAATAATGTTGGTGCAACCTACCAAAGTGCCATGACTATCATCTTCCATGACATGATGCATGATATTATTGAGAACTATGTGGATGACATCCTAGCCAAGTCAAAGATGTGAAATACACCTCAAAATTATACAAAGAATATTTGAGAGACTTCATGAATATAAGGTATACCTCAATCCTAAAACGTGTGTCTTTGACATCACTTCTAAAAAATTTCTAGGGTTTATTGTATTATGTAGAGGCATTGAAGTTGATCCTTCTAAGGTTAAAAATATTATGGAAATGCCTCCTCCCTTTAATCTAAAACAACTCTATAACTTTTAGGGTGGATCTAATTCATTCCCCAATTCATGTCACAATTGGTAGTTATGTGTCATCCTTTTACTCACCTTTTGAAAAAAGCTGTCACATTTAAATGGGGTACATGTTTTGAACAAGATTTTGAATAATTAAAGACCTATTTGGAAAATCTACCAGTATTGATCCCACCTACACTAGGTATCCCATTGCTCCTTTACATATTATCAATAAAACATACACTGGGGGCACTTTTGGCTCAATATGATAAATGTGGCAAGGAGCATGCAGTTTACTATTTGATCCAGACACATGTAGCTTATGAACACAATTATTTACCAATTGAGAAAGATAGTTTAGTAATGTTCTTCAATTACCAAAATTTGCGTCACTACATGTTAAATAATAATACCATTGTCATATCCTAGATCAATCCCCTCAGACATTTATTAACCAAGGAAACTTTAATAGGTCACATGGCCAAGTGGGTAATGTTGATAAGTGAGTTTTATGATGAGTATCATAATCAAAAGTTCATTAAGGGGCAAGTCCTAATAGATCAACTTGTTGAAGCTGATTTGAATGATACAAATCCCCCCATCTTTGATTTGCTAGATGAGTCAATTTTGATCCTAGAAGAAGTTCCTATTGAATCCAAATAATAAAAATTATACTTTGATAGTTTATTCACATTTCATGGGTCAAGAACTGGTATTTTTTCATCACACCATAAGGGGATATCGTTCCCAAGGTTTTTCACATTAGCTTCAAATGCACCAATAATATGGTTGAGTTTGAGGCACTCATTATAAGACTTCATCTCACAATATAATAAAACATTCAATAGTTAATGGTATATGGGGATTCCAAGTTGATCATTAATTAGGATACAAACCAATACCAAACTATAGATGAGAAGCTTGTAACTTTTAAGAATATGGTCAAAAACCTTAAACAACATTTTGAAACTATTCACTTTGAGTAGATACTAAGCGTCAATAATCTATCAACATATGTAATGGCAACCATTAGGTCCATGATAACAGTAACAAGTTGTGTAAAAGAGTATTAATTTATCATTTAGAAACTTCTTAAAATAGATCATGTACAACCAAATTTTGAGATGGGTGTGATATTATTGGTCTTGATCTACCTTAGGACTAAGAGCTATATCCCTATTTCCAAGACCAAATTCTTCCTACTAACATAATGCTTCCCGTTATACCCTATATGGTAATACATGCTATCATAGGGACTATAGTGGAATGAAATTTCATTTTTTGAATTTTGGAGAATGTAAAGTAGTGCTTAAGTATGTACATAAAGAAATTTATGGGCCCCACACTAGCTACATGGACCTTGTCAAGAAACTCCTTTAGACAAGATATAATTTATGAAAAATGGAGACAAACACTTGTCAATATGTCAAAAAGTGTGTTACTTGTCAAAGGCATGGTGATTTAATCCATGATCATTCTCTAAAACTTTAATTGATCACTAATCCTTGATTTTTTTAATGTAGGGACTTGATCTCATAAGGAAAATAAACCCTACTTCCTTTGATGGCCACAAACATATCCTCATTGCTATGGAATATTTTAATAATTGGATAGAGGCCATTCCTCTCACTTATATAAATAAAAAACATATTTAAAAATTCATTTATTTCCATCTCATGTATCACTATGGCATTCCCTTTACCATTATATTTGATAATGGTGGATCATTCAAAAATGAAGATGTAAAATCCCTATGTTCCCAATTCTGTATTGAGCATAAAAGGCTCATGCCCTATTTTCCTCAAATTAATGGCCAAAATGAGGCATGAAATAAAACAATTATTAATATTATTAACAAGATTGTCAATGATGTTGTATGCAATTAAAACTTACAATTATTCCTAACCTTGTGGGCTTACCAATACTCGCATGCCTACATGAGCCACACCATAATCCTTAGTTTTTGGTTTTGAAACCATTATCCTTATAGAAATTGAGTTACTTTCTCTCCAAATTTCTTTGTAGAATATCATTGATGTTGAAGAATATAGAGTCACTAGATTGCAATAACTAGAGTTCTTGGATGAGAAAAGGTTAGTTACATTATACCATTTGAGAGCTTATCAAAATTGGCTATGCCATAGTTATGACAAATGTATTCTTCCTAGATAGTTTGAAGTTGGTGATTTAGTGCTAAAAGAAAATTAGAAGATTATAAATGTTGAATGCAATTTTTTTGAAGAGAATTGGCTAGGTCCATATGTTATTATTATAAATTATGATTTTGGGGCATATATAATAGCTATGCTAGATGGATAATAGATTGAGGATAATATGAATATTTTTCATCTAAAATGCTTCTACGCTTAACTAATTTAAACCATTGTTTATTAGAGCCCTTACTTGGGGGCATCCATTCTGCATTCAACCATTCCCTCATTTTACCATTACTGGGATCATCTTATCTTTCTTCCTATTTCATATTAGCATCATGATCTTATTACAACCAACATGTGTTACATACAAATTCAAAGAACATTTCTAAAGTCACTCCATATTGGTCAACATCAACAACCTCTTTTTAGACAAGTGTATTAGGGTATGTCATTAAGTGTGTTACCTGCTTGATAGTTCTTAGACACATACTCTAAATGCTTCTTCCTTTATTATTTACCCTTTATGTGCCTTCCTTTTCCTATCTTGTTATTGCATGGTATTTCCCTTATACTCAAGGTTTTATTGTTGGTTTAGGGTTGCTACCATTGTTAAAAGTTTACCTAGGGTTGTTACTCTTGGTCCTATTCTGAATGGGAACAAATTATCTAATACCAACCATTTATAATTATCATTACCATTTACTTCATTATATTCTCCCATTTCTAGGAGAATTACATGGGCTTGAGGTTCACACAGACTATATAGGTAGTACTTGGATGTATGGGGAATCTCAGGTCAGCTTGGCCACTTTTCATTTTTGCTTCCATTCCCATTTTTATTTACCATTACCTTATGCTCTCACCATTTTACAAACAGCAATTAACTTACACTCTCACCATTTTATGAGCCCTTTTTATTTTTCCTCTACAAATAATTTATCTTTGTACTTGTCATTACTTTTACTCTATCCCAATTCTCAGGAGAACCACATTGGCCTGAGGTCCATATAGAATATATAGGCAACATCCATTTACATGGGGCATTTGGGGTTAGCTTGGCCACACCTTCCTTATTATTCTATCCCCCCTTTCTTGAGCATAATTATCACTTTAGCCTATCCACTGTCACATTGACATGGGGGAAAGGTATCCAAAAGTAATGCCTTATCAATCACATGTGCATAATTTTTGATTACATAGTTAAGTTTTTTTATCTTCTTATGTTGTGTTTTTGTGTGTTTTACTTATCTGATTGTTTGCCTATTTATTTAAGCATCACTTGTTTTATTATCTATTTATGATTAAATGTAACTTTTTTTACACTTAAGTCTTGATATTTTATATCTTGGCCTTCATTTGTTATACTTGCATTTAAAATATTTTTTGGTTTATCTTTTGTTCAAATGCATTATGTTTTACACTTAGGTCTTGATGTTCTATATCATGATTTTTAGTTATAAATATTAGCATTTGAATTTGTCCCTATAAAATTGACATAGAATTTTATCATAGGTTATCTATAATTATGGTGCATATTATCATTTGTAAAATTGAAAACCAAGTGCTCATGTCACCAATGTTTCCTTGAAAGCATCTCTCCAAACATGATATAGTTATCTAAACACATGATCAAGATGTCATTTGATTTTCCATAATCCCCATCACATGACAAATTTTGAAACAAACATGGTTATCTTTATGCTAATTAACGATATGCATATCCTAACTAAGCATATACAATCTAGTCATACCACATGTTACCTCCATGAGACAAACACAAAGTGTAAAATCAACTAGTAAGAAAGATTGGCAAAAAAAAAAAACATCAACATCTATATTTTGCTAAATAATCTACATCTAACATCTAAATAGTGTTACCATGAACATAATGTATAATAAAATAATATCAAAGTCTATGTAAAACATATATGCAAGGAAATAAATGTCATATATATATCAAAATCATAGTTTTATACATCTTGAAAATATATACATCTCATATATAGAAAAAAGAGGAGCTACAACCAAAATATTAGCTTTGGATATGTCCATCTCTGAGAGGAATCTATTTAAAACTATACCCTATACCTAATAGTAGTTCATATGGTGGTGGTGGTCCCATAACTCTCTATTGTGATGTTGAATAGGCCATTGATCTCTTTAAAACTATTGTGTGGTGTGATATTGAGGTTTGGCTAGTCTTTTGACTGGACGTATATTCTCTAGGATACATATCCTCTACTAATAATATCAAGTGAGATAATATTAGATAATAAGTAGCCTCATCCTTCACCTATAGGGCATCATCCTTCACTTATAAGGCATCATCCTTGGCCTAGATCACATCAACTAGTGATTTGGCCATGACTTGATTTGACAAAATCTATCGTGCCTCATCTTGCTCCTTATAGAGCCTTTATATATCTACCTCAACTTTATCTTACTCTATGCATACCTTATCTCACTCACTGATGGCTGTCACAAGCTTGACATCATGCATCATAATTTGTCCCTCAAGGTCAGTAATATGGGTATCTTGCCCTCTCAATGTTATAATCTCTATGTCACAGGCTATAATAATACTTTTTAGCCTCATGGTTTCCCCTTGAGTTGTTTCCAACTCAACTCATATCCTTGCTACATCCTACTCAAGACCTACAATCTTTACTAATCTAACAGTAATCTCTCATTGTAGTCCATCTATAAAGGTCTAAATTTCTATAGATCTAGTAGTCCTTGAGGTGCCTATCTCATCTATGCCCTACTTAAAGCCACTAACTACTACCTCTATCCTATATATATCTAGAGGATACCCCTATCCTCCATCTTCACCCCTATTCTACTTATCCTTTGTATCTAATCATAATAATATCACTAAGGGTGTGAATTGTGTGCTCAAGGCCTGTAAAACTTGTGTAACCTGTTACATAGGGATCACAACTACTTACTATGTAATATATTATATGGTAACTTGTAATACTTTCTGAGTAGGAACTTATGACATAACTTATCCATGTACCTATTCCTATGCCTATGCATATCCCTATGCATGTGTCTATCCCTGTACCTATCCTTGTCTTAGTATCTAACCATATGGAGGTCCATGTACTAGGCCCTACCTCTATCTAACCCTCCTTTGATGTTATATTTGCCCTTGATGCTAGGGTCAAGTCAATTATATGGGCTTAAACATTTTCCACCATTTTCCATAGATATTTATAATGCTAAAATCTACCATGCCTCTTGTGTATGCCCAAACTACTAGTTAAACCACTAGGTAACTCTTAATCACCTCTACTCTCAAAATTGATAGCCTCCACTACCTCATCTCATGGGTAACATAAGAAAAGAAGTGTGGTCCCTTATGAACATCTTTCTAGAAGACAAAATGTCATTAAACACAATCAAACTTGTACCTCTCCCATATAAAGTCATGTTGGCCTATGATATATTATAGTGTAAGCATATACCAGGTAATAAATCCATCTCTCAACCAACCAAACTATGCATCCATATCAGGATGCCAAATGAAATACCCATCCACCATCTCATCTAGGGTCCACTTATAATAATAAAAATCACCTTTAGGGCCTCAAAGACTAGTACCTATCTAATACCAACCAAACACTAGATGGTCTTAAGATCCTCACTACATCTTCTAGCCAATTAACCACTGAATCATTATGTGTTCCTAGGCCTAGAACTATAGCAATGTGGTGTGCTTAATTATTTGGTTACTCTGGTAGGCTATCATGTTTAGATCATGGTACAAATGAGATAATAATCTATGGCCCCATATAAAACATGTGGTTGAGTCCCACATATCTTGTACCACTCCTATCAAGTTGATTTAGAAAAATCACCTCTTTTTGTTAGGTAACAAGATGCCATTGATAATTACCATCAATATCACCACCTCGCTAGGTACTGAGGCTTATGATAATGATAAAAGAGATAATGCCTACCATTTTCCTATTGTTGTTACTCCATCACCACCCCCACCAGGGATGGCATCTGATGGGAAAAATAGATCTTCTATGGTATCAATGTAATGGCCCCACCCTCTATCACAATGTCATTAATACCTATTAATTACTCTAGTACATCTAGTTTGCCATGATACATCCATTGAATCCTTCGTCCTCGAATAAAAATATATAGAATTATCCATACATTTCCCAAGGTCACCATCACCTTTCCTATCAACAAATGAAATATTGATGTATTGTAGTACTAGCACTTAGCTAAGACTAACAAGTAAACCCTGTCATCTTGAATGACTAGCATTTATGCCAAGTGAAGTAGCCCCACTATCTCTAAGAATGCCACCAAGTCCTTAGTCATGATATCAAGATAACTTCTAATCAATCTTACATATCACAAGACATGTCAAAATCACTTCATTGATCTATTTATTTTCTTCTAACTAGACCATATTACCATTTTCTTCTACTTTTAGACTTAGTATTTTATTTTTATAACCTACTTAACTTAGCTATTTTTCTACTTATCTTTATTTACCTTTGGGTAATCTCATCAAATTTTTTTTAATCTTACCATTTGGTAGGATGTTCCCATTATTTGATAGGTCATTCCTACTATTTTATCTATGTTGTTCTGCATCCTCACTAATTTTTTAATAAGTTCACTATTTCATAGGTCATTCTTACCAATTGTCTTGATGATCTCTCCATTAGGAACATTTTTCATCCAGAAATGTAACCTTGCCAAGTTGGCAAATTTTAACTATTTTGGCAATATCATTGAATTAGCCATGGTCTCATTGTTTAGTTGGTGATATCACCATTTTGGGTGATCTTATTGTTTTCATTTTTTTGAAAGTAGAGAGTTCACCATTTCATGATTTTCCTAACCATAATACATGCACTTAATGATGAAAATGACCAATGAAAATTGTACTTATCGATACCCACTCCCCACCAATCACCGGTACTCTTGAATGCACTCACCAAGATGTCTGTGGTGTGGGATATAGGAAATTTTATTCACTCCTGCTATGCATAAAACTAGAGATCTATATTTCTATAGGGAGAGGGTGAAAATGGATATTTTTCACCCCAAGGGTAATTTTATAGCTTAAATTTTGAATTTTTCTCCCTAGCTCTATTTGTGCACCATTCTTATTTATAGGAGGCTTATTTTTGACTCCTTTATCTATTTTTAGTCCCATTTTCTTCTAATTACTTTGTTTTTCAACTTCTTTTTATGTAGCATGTGCCATTTTCTTCTATTTGAGGGCCCATCCGTCAAAGTTAAATTTTATTTCTGTAACACATGTCCTCACTACATACCCAAAAAAACATGACCAACCTTTTCTTTTAAATTATCAATATCCACATACATATAAAAATAATATGATGACAAGGAAATGAATCCTGCTAACAAATATTACAATTAGTTTGTTGTCAAGAATAGATGTCATGGTTACTTTATATCCTCTCATGTAGTAAGGGATAATTCATGAATATTGACCATAACTAAAAAATGGTGAGTAATTGGTAGCACAAGCCATCAACAAGATGGATATGTTAAAAAACTTTAGACATGAGAAGGATCTTAAGAATTTTCTATTAGGTTGGTTTCAACCATGTTAACTTATTTTTACATTCATTTATTCCTAAATGATATGGAAGATTAACACCTCAAGGATTCAATCCTCTGTACAATATTCAACTAAAATAACACTCAATTCCTCACTTCATTTTGATTTGTTTCTTATCAAATATGGATAGATAACATAGCTCTTCATGTAGAGTAATGATATGGAATGTTGAAACTATCTCATCATGATAAAAATGTGACAAGTCCTCATAAAAATACCAGATAAGGGTTAATATGCAAATAATTTGATTTTATAATTTCAAGGTCCTTATCAACAATGAATAGTAATAACTCAAGGGTATATGAACTTTCTATTGGAGAGAAGGTTCATACCTATCACCATCACATTATAGCATGGTCCAAAGATGAGAGAGTCATAAAGATGATTGTTTACCATCCTTTGTAATATAATGTAATAGAGGACATATTGTACAATTCATAATATTTTCTAAGCATGATCATACTTAATCCAAGATAGTATGAATGTTATGTCTAATCATAGAGATATATCTTGCACCTTAGTTTATAAGGCCACCAATTCTTTTTGTAATGAACAAATAGGAAATCCAACTAATATAATTCCTACACAGTTAATAAGATAAAATCCTTAATATTATACTTCCTTTCAAGGATTATTCTTCTAGCACAACCTATCCACTAGTCCAAGCATACTTATAGACTTTAATAAGAGTTATATTATTCCATAGAGTAAGACATTGAATATATCATTATAATTAAATTTAAGAGGTCTAAGCTTATCAAGATAATAATATGTTTGACACTCTAGACAAGTTTATCATTTTAATTCCCTTTCAAGGGCTTCTTTCCAAGCATAATTAACCAATAGATCACAATTGTTGATAATCAAGAACAAAAGCATCAATCATTAAGATTCTTGGTCATTAAATAATATAGGTTTTCTCAAAGAGATGGGACAACATAGGTTTTGTTCTATATTCAACTTCTTAAGTTAATCAAGT
>JARHVA010002764.1:1010000-1115000 GCA_037957365.1 Torreya grandis | reverse complement strand
TAGATAACACCACACTATTTAGGCAATAACGCTCCTCAATAGTGTTGAGTTCCACTATTTTTGTCCTCTCACCAAATAATGGCTAATTGCTCAATTTCAAATTTATGTAATGAGTCATTCTGAATGTTTAACAAGCCCTATCCAAATGAATTCCCCATTCATCATTATATATACATATTTTTAAGTCATTTTGCACACAAAAGACTTCAATATTGAAAAATGCTAAAATTTTAATTGCACATTGAGAGAAAATTCCCTATTTATCCTAATTCTAAATACATAAAACCCTAATAGCCATGGGTTAATATTTGAGTACACTTCTAAGGTCACAAATCATGGTTGAATCACTTAATCATACCATGATTACACCAACATTTAACATTTTTACCAGTCTTTCACATACACTACTATAGCCTAGGATAACTACAAGGATTTTGATACCTCTTCATAGTATTGGTATGTATGTAATGTTCCACATAGGGTGTATTAGGGTAAAACACGGCTTCAATTACTAACCCCTTTTCACCAAATGGTTATATTTATCCTCTTGGTCTATTGATCTAAGGTTACAAGTGAAGGATAATATACATAATGGTTTCCACGATGGATTGAAAGCTTTTGCATAGTAAGTGGAACACACAAATGAAAGAGAACCTATCACAAAAATATTAGAGATCCATAGTTTAATAGAACAATGATGCTCCCTAAGGGCAATAGCACCATGCATCCTTGTTTATATACAAAGCTCTTGTCTAGATATCTTGTAAAACCCTATTTTAAATCTGCAGTCAGTCAACATATCTCCATTATGATTTTCAGCCTCAGACATAATCTTGCATTCTAGTTTTTCATCTAATTTATATTTTCTTATTAATTTTCCCTTTTAGTGTATTTTCTAATTATTGTTTTGGGCTTTCAAAATTGATAAATTCTTTAATAGCTATAATATTCCAAGTTTTTATTTCTTATTTCATCCAAGTTATGAAAAATGTTTCTATCTACCTTAGATGTAGTGATACACTTAATTATTCCCAAATTGAATATTTTTAGATTTAAATTAATAATACCATAAGAGTAGAACCTGTTAATAGATCTAACAATATAGATAAACAAAATTATTAAGATATATTTCAAAGAATAAAGATATGCAAGATATATTTATCAAAATTATTTGAGAAGAAATTATAAAATCATCTGAATGATAATCCTATGAGACTTCTAACCCTATGGATCCAATGAATATAAATTTTGTACCACCATTTACTATGGGGATAAATTAAGGGCTTCAAAAAATTAATCTAGTAATTCTTACTTGGTCATTGGGAGCACCACCTTTGATTAACACACATTCTTCTTCTTCCAACATATAAACATTGATGCACAATATTCAATCTCTATAAACTAAGGTATTACATTTGGAAGAAGGTGCTTCAAAATCTAACCAGGCACGTGATTCTCACACTTTATTGCACACTCCATTGGCACAACACATAGCAACATATCCTCTAACTATAGGTGTTCTGGCACCCAAGCTTACATTAGATGATGGAAAGGGTGACCCGAAACAACATCTAAAAGCCTTCTAATTAAAATGTTTGGTTTATGTGTTCAATGATAGGTTATTGACTAAGTTATTCCCAAGGACCCTAAAAGAATATATTTTATAATGGTTTTATAATTTACGTCATCTTTTCCATTCACTACCACCTCCATTCTTGATGTTAGAACTGGTTTTTAAACTGTTGATAGCTTCATCATTGTCAAAAATCTAGAAAAAAATAAAAATTTAGAAAATTAAAAAACTCCCAAAAACATTTTGACTTGTCCTCAGTCCTATTAAAATCCTTTTTCAACTTTAAATAAATCATTTTAACTTTATAATGATATTTTGTTCCAAATCCAACCCCCTCACATATATCATTGCTCGAGGGAAAAAAAAACTATCATTATTATCTATCACCACACATTGGGTTTTTTAGCTTGATAAAGGACAAAAACTTAATCAATTTACTTATTTATTTGTGTGTTTTTGTTAATCATTTGTTATTGCTCATTATTTTTATGTTTTCTTATTTGTTATATCTGTATTAGTTCCACTACATATTCCAACAATGTCATCATGGTTTTCTATATCATGATGCATATTTCATGCAAGTTTAGTAAAAATTTATCATCACATCATCTACATCCATATACATTCATTCCTAAACATTCAACTCATCTTAACTATCAACAATTAAACACTCATTCTAACTAACTATTGATAATTAACATTCATTCTCAGTGTCTAAGTGTGCATCATGAAAAATACAACAAGAATGTCAAGCCATTTATCACATCATATAACAATATTCAACATCCATATAATTCGTTAAAACCTTCCATAGCCATAATCATCATCCACAATCATGACACGAGATAGTGATTTTTTCCTTTGATTTTACTCAATCCCTACTTATTTATTCACCCCTACCCCTCTGTTTTGATCTTAATTATTCCATTTTAACCCCTCTTCTCATTACGAGAGCCCATCCATGTTTTTCATCTTCACATGCTCGCTCAAGAGGGGTATCTCCCTAACCAACCAACTACTAGGGACATCCTATTGTGCTCATTTTTTTACATTCTTTCCAAATTTGTTACTTCTCCTAGTCGCAACACCCTTTCAAAGAGGGACAAACGTAGACACCATAATTCCAACACCCTAATATCATCACCAATTTACTATCATCCATTGTTAATTAATTCACCATAATCCCACCATCAATACATTTTTAACTAATTCATCCTAAAATCACCTTGTTAACCTATCAATTTATCAACTAATCCAACCTAATATTATCATCCAATCCATCCTTAACTCTAACTAGTTTTCCCCAAAGTTACCACGATAACCAATCAATTCATTGACTACTTTAATCTCACTAAAACATTAATTACACCATGACCCCATTTTATCCCACTTACATCACCCCATGATTAATTAATTAATTTATCATTTTTAGCTAATTAATTAATACTCAATTAAATCTGTTCACATGCAATTAATTAATAAAATAAATAAATATAAATTTCTAATTATCTTGACCCATCCTTCACTCCATGTCATCGCATGTCATCTTTCATTCAACTCCTGGTTTAAAATGGAAACCCATGTATGCCAATTCAACTCAATTAGTTAACTATGCCTCCAAATAGAAATAAATCAATTAACTCATCCATCACTCTATCTCCAAATAGAAATAAATTAGTTAACCCATCCATCACTTTGTCTCCAAATAAAAACAATTTAGTTAACTTTACCAACACTCTATCTCCAAAAAGAAATAAATCAACTTGCACAAAGGGGAAACTATTCAATTAACTCATTCATCACTCGTGCAAAAAATAGAAACAACCCAATTAGTTACATCTCAAAATGGCAACAAATCATTTAACTCACTAATTGAATCTCATCCAAGTTTGAAGTTTCCAACATGATGAAATGATCTCAATTGTCCAACATCTCATATGAAAGTCTATCTCAAATGTCCATCATCTCATTTGAAAGTCTATAAATACACCTTTCACCCCATAAATCTGGATCATGAATCATCTACATTTAATCAATTGAATCTTCAAGTCATTCTTTTAATCAAACAATAACAGGTGCACATTGTTGACATGCTGCTGAAATCTTGCACAAGTCTTGAGCAACCACAAATTCAACAGTCACAACAAATCCACATCAACAAAGGTATATGTTGAGTAACCACAAATCCGTTAATTGTGAGAAAATCCACATCAACAAAGGTACATGTTGATACGATGCCAAAATATTACACGAGTCATAAACAACCACAAATCTATCAAACACGAGCAAATCTACATCAATGAAAAAGAGCTTCACTTGATAGGCGAAAGTAAATTTATGTTTTTCTCTTTCACTTAATCAATTATAAATTATGTTATAATTTAAAATAAAAACTAGTATTGTTCTTAGTTTCTTTTCACAAGCTAAAATCATACACACCAACAAAACTAAACCAAAAAAAATACAAAACAAAGATAAGAAAAGAAATTTATACCCATGTAATCACAACAGCAACCAATCCCTTTTGAATAAAGTTAATTTACTGTTTTTTTTTTTTTTTTAAGTTTATTAAAATTTCTAGTTAAAAACAAAATTTGCAAAGGGAAAAAAGAAAAGAAAAAAAACAACAAAATAAAACGTAACTTTAGGAAAGTTTCCCATTTTATGGCCCTGTTTGAGTACACAAATTAAACAATTGTTTCGGGGGAAGGCCCCACCATCATCATGGAAAACAAAACAAATATGAATATGGAAGATTGCAATTTAATGAGGATAATAGAATCAAGTGGCAAAAGTTTATTGCTGTTGTAAAATTCCTTAAAAGATCCCTTTATTTCAAAGAAAAAACCACTTTGTTGCCGTTGCAAATTTCTTACCACAAAGATCACTCTAATTCAAAGGAAAAAACTCTTTAAGCCTGCTTTTGTGAATGAACTTTCATGGCCGATTTCTTTGTTGGGTGAAAGACACTGTTTTAAACTTTGATTTTCTTTCATGGAGCGCTTTTATCCTATGATAATATCTTGATTTTTGGTTTTTTCCTTTTATGCTGTGTTCTATTTTCCATGTTGTGTTGTTTGGTAAGATCTGTGTTTTCAAAGTTCACCCACATTAAAGACCAGAGCCAATTGATACAGTGATGTCTACACTTAAACTGGGTATGTGATTCAAGTTAATCTTGTTTTATTTTTTTTTGAAAATCCTTTTAATCCTTGTTTTAACTCTCCTATTTATTTTATTTTTCCCAGGAAAGTGCTTTGGGTGGATATACATTAGTGCTCAGATTTTATTGCCTAGAAGCTAAAGAAATGGGTAAGTGCAAGATGTTGGTACTGATTTTTCTTTTTTAGTTTTGTTTTAACAGTTTTCTTGGGTTTTAATTTCGTTAAAATACAGTGAACATGTGCATATTTAACCCTGAAAGTTTGATTTTTCATACACTTATGAGTAAACTTAGACTTGGTAATGTGTACCAATCTGCTCTGATTTTAAGTTTGGACTTTTATGTTTTTAACCCTTCTCTCTCGATTCAGATCTACAGTCTATAAATGGTGTAATATGTTCACTCTATGCACAATGTAATTCCGCTATTGACATTATTTTGTTCCAGATTTTGTCAATTTGGTATGATTTTGTGGCGAATTTAACTAAATGAATTGATTCACAAGTTTATTTTTCTTGGATTAGCTACTTATTAGAGAGGTAGACTTCCGGAGTAGTAGCTATTTTGGTATTTGATTTTATTACATACATGCCGGAAAACCATGCCAGGTTCTGTTCGGCTCAAAAAAGAACTGGATGCCACACATTGGCTCATGAGTGCATACTACCACCTTACTATTAGCAATGATTTAAAAATAATAATAATAATTAAGAGAATCGAGATTTAGTCCCAGCTTGGAGCTTATTCAGCGTTAATTTGTACAAGGCGAACACTTCCATATAACCGCTGTGTAAATGCAAGAACAACTATGAAACTTGTGGATCCATTAATTCTAATGATTTCTGACTATAGATTAGTTACTAAAAAATATGTCAGAATAAAGAGAGCATGCATAAAAACAAGATCTCAAATAAATAAGAAAAGAATCCAATTGCTACTGCAAATTCTTGAAGAAAAGAGATTTTATTGATCTTCAAATTTTCCTTGCTTACAATGTGTGCCCAATGCGTCTTTAAATAGATTTGAATCCATACAATAATTAGAAAATAAACTTGAGACAAATTCAAGACTAAAATTAGTCTTTACATGCAAACTACAACTCTAACAAATACTCAAACAGTTTAACTAACTGTTTGTTAACTAACTGAGTGTAATATAACTGATTGCTTACTATCAGTTTACTAACTGTTTGTTCAAATGAATGTTTAACTACTTGCATGACAAAAGGAGGGAGGTGGGAGAAATTATCACCAATTTAATATTTAATTTCTAACACTCCCCCTTAATTTCTACCACTTACAATTTTAGCGTTTACAATGCCTAAATTTTGTCTCAAATAATCAAAGGTCTCTTTTGGTAATGCCTTTGTAAATATATCTGCTAATTGATCTTCAGATCTGCAAAAGTCCAGATGGATTTCTCCATTGTTCACTAATTCTCTGATAAAGTGAAATCTTGTATCAATGTGCTTGCTCCTCTTGTGAAACACATGATTTTTTGATAAAGCGATTGCTGATTTGTTATCACAGAAGATTGGTGTTGACTCCTTCTATGCCTATAATAAATCTTTCAATATTCTTCTCATCCAAGTTGCTTGACATGTTGTTGATGTGGCTGCAACATACTCTGCTTCAACTGATGAAAGTGTCACTATAGGTTGCTTTTTGGATGCCCATGTGACCACACATGTGCCTAAAAGAAAGGCATATCCAGAAGTACTCTTCCTATCATCAACGCTACCTGCAAAATCATTCTCAGTAAAACCAATCAAACTAAAATCGTTAGTTGTGGAATATAAAATTGTATAATCTGTAGTTCTTGCCACATATCTCAATATCCTTTTTCCAACTTGCCAATGTGAGTCTTTTGGTGACTCGATGAATCTTGAGATTAAACTAACCCCATAACTGATATCTAGTCTAGTCGCTGTAAGATACATCAAACTACCAACTAGCCTTTTGAATATTGTGGAATCAACATTAGAACCTTGATCTTCTTTGCTAAGTTTAGTCCCTGTAGCAACTTGTGTAGGTGCTGGTTTACAATTCAGCATCCTAAATCTCTTTAACACATCCTTTGCATATTTTTTCTGACAAATAAATATTCCTTTCTCTGATTGTACAACTTCTATTCCTAAAAAATAATTCATTAATCCCAAATCTGTCATTTCAAACTCTTTCTTCATTGCTGATTTAAAAGTGTCTACAGACAAATTTTCAGTAAAAATCAAATCATCAACATATAAACACACAATCAAAATCTAACCTTCTTTGTTGATTTTTGTGTACAAAGTAGGCTCACTATCACTTCTGCTGAATCCATTGTTTAACATATAAGAATCAATCCTGCTATACCATGCTCTTGGTGCTTGCTTAAGACCATAAAGAGCCTTCTTCAATCTGTAAACTTTTTCTTCATGTCCTTGTACTTCATAACCTGTGGGCTGTTTCACATATACTTTTTCATCTAGAAAACCATTCAAAAAAGCTGATTTTACATCCATTTGATATACATACCAATTATTTTGAGCAGCAATTAATAAAACCATTCTTACAATATCCAATCTAGCAACTGGTGCAAATGTTTCATTATAGTCAACTCCATGTTCTTGTGCAAAACCGTTTGCTACTAACCTTGCCTTGTGCTTTTCAACATTTCCATCTGCATCAAATTTAGTTTTATAAACCCATTTAACTCCAATACAATCTTTACTTTTAGGTAGAGTAGTTAGATCCCATGTTTGATTCCTTTCAATAACATTCATCTCTTCATCCATTGCTTTTAGCCAATGTTCCTCTTTAACTACTTCTTCATAATACATAGGGTCATGAGTGAAAAGAGTAAAATTTGAAACCAAATCTAATTTCTCTTCTTCTTGATTATAAATCTCACTCAAACTTCTCATCTTCTTACCTTTAATTCTTGATCTCAAGGTAGAAAGAGTTGGATCTGATTCATCACTTATGAATTTGGAGTAGGATGACCTGCATGACTAGATTCACCTTGTTCAAACCCCCTGGGTGTTCTTACTGGAGTGCTTGTGCCTACTTGTGGAGAGGATTGTCCACCTTGCAAATTTTGTTCTTCTTCAGAAACTTCTTCATCCTGTGGAATTGGTGCTCCAACTGTGATGGTGTTACCATCCCATGCTTCTGCTTCCTTAAATTCAACATCCCTGCTAATAATCACTTGCTTTGAAATTGGGTTATACAACTTATATGCCTTTGATTCTTCACAATAGCCAATAAAAATGCATTTCTCACCTCTATCATCAAGTTTCTTTCTCAATTTAGATGGTATAAGAGAATATGCAACACATCCAAAAATTCTGAAATGATTCACACTATATTTCTTACCACTCCACACTTCTTGTGGAACTCGATCTCTGACACTCTTTGTTGGGATTCTGTTTAAAATATACACTACACATGCTACTGCTTCTGCCCAATATTCATTTGACAAGTGTTTGGCTTTCAACATGCTTCTTGCCATCTCCATTATTTTTCTATTCTTTTTTTCTGCTACACCATTCTGCTGTGGTGTGTACCTTGTAGTCAATTGCCTTTTGATGCCATGATACCTGCAAAAATCTTGAAATTGATTAGACATATATTCTCCTCCTCTATTTGATCTCAGTACCTTGATATAATGACCACTCTGCTTTTCAACCATTGCCTTGAATTCTTTAAACTTTCCAAAGGCTTCAGACTTATTTTTGAGAAAGTAGATCCATGTCTTTCTGCTAAAGTCATCAATGAATGTTAGAAAATAAGTATTACTTCCAAATGATGTAGTCTGCATTGGTCCACATAAATCAGTATGGAGTAACTCCAATATTACCTTAGCTCTATATGAGCCTCCTACTGGAAAGCTCTCTCTATGCTGTTTTGCCAGAATACAACTGTCACATGAACTTTCTGGCTTTTCTATTGGTGGTAAACCCTTCACCATATTTTTCTTTTGTAATAAATTTAAACCTCCAAAATGTAAGTGTCTATACCTTAAGTGCCATAGCCATGATTGGTCTAGCTGCATGGATTTGTAGTGGGCTTCCTCTTCTCCTTTGATGCACTGAATATGAAGAGGGAACATCCGATTCTTAGTCATCTCAACTTTTCCTATCAACCTGTCACTTGAAAACTTGTCCAAAATTGTGCAAACATTATCCATAAAGAATACTCTGTAACCTTTCTGCACTAACTGTCCAATACTCAAAAGATTATGTTTTAGTCTAGGTACAAAATAAACATCAGGTATAAACTTTCTTTCACCATTCTTGGCCAAAACATTTATGACACTTTTACCCATGACATCTAATATGATATCATTTCCTAATTTCACTTTTGATCTTATAGAATCATCAAGACTAGCAAAAAATTCTTTATTTCCTATCATATGATTACTACATCCAATGTCTAAAAACCAAATATCTTTAGCCTTTTCTTGAGTAACATTACAAGTAAGAAACATGCTTCCAGGATTAGAACTGGATTCACTTGGATTAGAGCTAGATTCACCTGTGTAATTAGCATTTTGTTTGTACACATATCTTTGTTTACTTCTGCAGTCACTTGCATAATGACCATATTTCTTGTAGTAATAACATTGAATATTAGATTTATCAATCCTCTGTGAACCTTGCTAGAAGTGATTGTTTCCACATCCTCTACTGCTATAGTTTTGATTACTGTTCTCACCTTCATCTGAATTGTTTCTTCCATATCGGCCTCTGCCTCTTCCTCTGAAGCTTGACCTGGCTCTTCCTCTTCCTCTGCCGACTGATACGTATGACTTGAAAGCATTCTCAAGAGAAGAGTTATTCCTATTCATTCTGGATTCATGTGTTAACAAAGAACCCATTAATTCATCTAAAGATAATTGTTCCAAATCTGTGGTTTTTTCAATAGCTACAACTATAGCATTGAATTTACTGGGTAAACATCTGAGTACTTTTTCTATGATCTTCTGATCCATGATAGTTTCTCCATTAGATCTAATTTGATTCACTATATTCAAAACTTGACCCATAAACTGATCTATTGATTCTGATTCATTCATTTGCAAATTTTCAAAAGTTCTCCTAAGAGATTGCAATTTAGCAATTTTTACCTTCGTATTACATCTATATGTAGTCTCCAAGATTTTCCATGCCTCTCTGGATCTCGTTGCTGCTGTAACTCTAGAAAATATCGATTCATCCAATCCCTGTTGGATTATAAATAATTTTTTTGCATCTTTCTTTTTATTCTCTTTAAGCTGGTCCTTTTGTGCTTGATTTAACACCAGATGGGCTGCCTCATCCTGTGGTTCTACAAAACCACTCTCTACCAAATCCCATACATCTTGTGAGCAAAATAAAGTTCTCATCCTAATTGCCCAAAAATCATAATTCTTACCATTGAAATGGGAATTTGAGGCTGTGAAATACTGTTGTTCACTGCCATTTCTCACGCTAGAATGACTTTTTGGTCATTTTTTCTGACACACAGTCACTGACGACGATAAAATTGCTGCAGTCAGTCACAAATACTGCTGACATTGATAAAATTGCTGATGGCGGTAATAAATACTACCGACGTTGGTAAAACTACCGATGGTGGTAACAAATACTGTCGATGTCGGTAAAATTGCCGACGACGGTAACTAATACTGTTGACATCGGTCTTGGAGTCGATCGATGTTAGTCTCTAAACTCCCTGATGGCTCTTCCTTCACTCTCTGACTACAGCTGCTGCACACTTCTGCAATCTCCACTTCTCTTTGTGCTTCTACTGCACAAATCCTTACCAGGCTCTGATACCAATTTGTCAGAATAAAGAGAGCATACATAAAAACAAGAACTCAAATAAATAAGAAAAGAATCCAATTGCTACTGCAAATTCTTGAAGAAAAGAGATTTTATTGATCTTCAAATTTTCCTTGCTTACAATGTGCACCCAATGCATCTTTAAATAGATTCGAATCCATACAATAATTAGAAAATAAACTCAAGACAAACTCAAGACTAAAATTAGTCTTTACATGCAAACTACAACTCTAACAAATACTCAAACAGTTTAACTAACTGTTTGTTAACTAATTGAGTGTAATATAACTGATTGCTTACTATCAGTTTACTAACTAATTGTTCAACTGAATGTTTAACTACTTGCATGGCAAAAGGAGGGAGGTGGGAGAAATTATCTCCAATTTAATATTTAATTTCTAACACAATAGATAGTAGGCAATGCCATTTACTGTCTAAATAACCTCTGAATAATGTCATTTCAATCTTTTGAAATATGGGAACTTACTATTACCAATGATCCAATCATACTTTTAAACTCTTACCTTAAGCGATCTTTAGCAGAAAAAGTTTTTTTCACAAATAAAATTGTGTAGTCATGTTGTGTAGTTCATCTAGTCCATCCTATTGTTCATTTGATATATTCCAATAATTTATAATTTGGATTTGATCCACCAGCAGGTAATTTACTCTAAACTATGTCTGTTGTTTTTAATACTCCTTACTGAAAGTCCCTGCATAGAAAAGGTATTAGAAAACTTAATGTTAGGTAGTTGGTCAACTATTGGAATAATGCATCATCATATGTATAGTAGGGAGATTCCATTATAAATTAACGTTGTAGATAATAGTCCTAGTACAATCAAGAAACATCCATTGTAAAACAACCAAATTCATTGAATCTGTGTTCATTTTTATCTCCTAGTAATCCAGGTTCACAAATTTAAAATGGTATTAGAGCAGAGTTGGACTGGGAGTGCCATGAAAGATCATACTGCAAACTAAATCTCTCCTGAGTGGTTAACATTCAGAGTCAAGACATGTCTTAATTTGTAAGGAAGATTGATATATAAAAGAAACTACATTCATGTATATTATTCTAGAAAATATGTAAGCCTAAGAAATTCCAAAATATGCACAAGCAGAGCAAAAGTTGTTTGATGCATGTGAAAATTCTTCCTTGGAATGTATTTGGATTGCTTGGTTTAAGAGGTTGTAGAAATATGCATTGGCCTACATTTTATCCTGTGTTGTAGAAGATAGAATGCCATGAAAGGCCTCAACTATTGTTGAAGTTGAGTTTGAAGAGGCATCAATATGATGATGAATTTTGTAGCTATAATGATCTGTAAGAGATCTGGGGTAAGAAAAGACCAATCAGAGTTGCATGACATTGGTGCTGAGTATTTTTCAAGTCTGTTAGATGCCCAAAATCCTAGTTGGGTTCACGGTGATACCGTTGATTATCATGACAAACTTCATACCAATGCTTATTGTTCAGTCCAACCCAATTTTACCCTTGGTCTCCATGGTAGTAACCCCCCGCAGGCCTTAATTCTCATGATATAATTGTGTGGCATAAACTTGATTCTTGAAAGCATTTATGCTTTAGTCTCAAGTCATTGTGTCTTTGTGCTTCTAAACATACTGCATAAATGTGACTTATTGTAAGGTACTACGTTCCTTCTCCAAGCCACAAATCTTGTTGATTGGGGTAGACATACCGATAGCTACAGTTTCTATATTTTTTATATGCTTAGCATTTCTTTGATATTTATATTCTTCCTTGTGAGGATCTCTATGTTCCTTGTTGATTGATTCCTTCCATATATTTTTCTCACAGACATGCTCTCCATGCTCATCGTAATGGCCACATCACCCTCTCCATAGAGTACAAGCCAGCTAGCATGGTGGAGACACATAATCAATTAATGTAGGAAGTTGAGTCTATTCCTTCTGAACCAATTCCTAATGTATCCAGTATAGGCCAACCCATAGTTAAGTACAATGCAAAAACCAAAAATAAATAACCTCTTGTGCGATCTCAATCGATGCATAGGCAGTCCATATTAACAAATTTAAAGACTGCTAGAACCAATTTCACATCTACATCTGAAAAAGGCTCTAACTCCTGAGTTCCTTAGGAAAATAGCAAAACATCCTAGTTTTCATGAATTTTTATAAGGAAAAATATCTGAAGAATAGATTTTTTGAGAATCTGAAACATTAGAAGAAAATAAAAAAGAAATCGTGTCAAATGATTTTCAGTTTGAAAAATTAGGCATGATCAGAGATAGGTCTAGATTATCTAGATCTATAAATTAAAAGAATGCCAAGATTAAAGGAAAGTTAGGCACTAATAAGGTTGAGTTTGAGCATTATTAGCTAAGAAGATGTCCAAATCAAAGTAATGTTGTGTATGACTTATATACAAACACTTGGGGAAGGTATGAAGTTCATCTTCATACAAAAATGGACAAAACACAAAGCCAAGCACCAATTAGCATAATTGGCAGGTGCAGTGGATGACTTCAGCCCAAGAAAACATAGAGGACATCGCTAAAGATGTTTTATACTCTAATGATCTTTTGCAAAAATGTTTTAAAGATCTTGGAGAAATGAAGACTGATGCCAAAGAGCATAGAAATAAAACTAGATAGATGCTTGAAGAAGTTCAAAAGTCTAGAAATGATAATACTAAAGCATTGGATGCTTCGGTAGATTCTAATACATTTCTGCAGGATAAAGCTAAATATGCAGATAGTAAACTTGACAGTATTGAAAATTCAAGTAAAAATGTTCTTTATGCTTCAAATTAAATTATAAAGGATGCTAATAATATTTATCATATAGTAGCAAATTTTGATTCAGTTCTTACATCTATTAAAGATTATACTAAAAAAATGCAATATTAGTAGGGTAGCTTCAAAGATGATTTTACTAATTATTCTGTGTACACCAAAGATGCATTATTTGACTTGTTACAACACAAGCATAAAACAAAATAGTCTCTAGGTATAATCCAGAAATATATAAAAAACTTAAGGTGTTGTAGTCAGCTGGTGACAATTCTGGGGAAGATGCAAGCACATCTCAACAACGTCATGCTATTAAGAAGAAAATTAGAAAATAAACTCGACATTCTCCTAAGAGTCAATCAGAGATGGAAACATCTTCTATGCTGCCCAGTGTTAAGAAGATGATAAAAGAATTTGATCTTCTCAATATAAGCGCAGTGCTAGTAAATAATTCTGAAGAATTAGAAATTGATTGGCTTGAACATGCCCAATAGATACAATAGCAACAACAAGAGTAGACTGAAGAAATGGAGCCTCATGGTGCAATTGAAGATCCAAGAGAAGAAACAGACAATAGCACGAAGATGCAGATAGATTCTACATCTACTAGTTCATCCTCTTCTAAAGGTGATTAGGAAATGGGAATGTATGAAGACTCAGTCATGCATTCATTAATGTTAGAAAGTCAAGTTAATTGGAGATAATTTCTCCCACCTCCCTTCTTTTGTCATGCAAGCAAGTAGTTAAACAAGCAGTTAGTAAACTGGGAGTTAAGCATTGAGTTAGTTAATTTAAAATTAGATATTAGTTATTTTTGCATGTAAAGATTAATTTTAGTCTTGAGTTAATCTTGAGTTTATTTTCTAATTATTGTATGGATTCAAATCTATTTAAAGATGCTAAGGACGCACAATGTAATCAAGGGAAATTTGAAGATTAATAAAAATCTCATCCTTCAAGAAATTGCTGTAGCAATTGTTCAATTCTTGTTTAGTTATTTGAGTTCTTGTTTTTGCTCTCTAATTTGCCTTCAAATTGGTAGCTCTCAGACGGATCGTGGGAAAGCTGTGGTGCACTCAATAGGGAAAACCCCAGCAAGGAGAAGCGCCAAGAAGAGGCGACCAGCAGAGAGGCTACCGGCAGCAAGAAAAGTGCAGTAGAATGGCATCGCTGGCAAAAGGTGTTTGAAAACGTAGCTAGCAGGAAAGAAGTGCAGTCAATTGGGAGCGTAGTTAGCGATGCAGTAGCAGCAGGTCGCATGAAGAGAAGCGCAGGCACTCAAATTGGTAGCATTCAACGCAAAAAGACAGTCAGCGTAGCCAAAGCACACGCAAGTCAGCAAAGTAGTGCAAAGCGCAGGTTGAAGCGCTGAAGTTAATTCAACAAGTAATTCACAGAAGTCAAATATTTAAAGCACCTTGTTTTTTGAAAGAGTGCACAGCAGTTTTGGTAATAAAAAAATAAAAAAAATTTGATCGGTCAAAGAAAGGCGCAGTCAGCCCAATATTTTATTATTATTATTATTTCTTCTGTATCTTTCTGTTATCATTGAATCGCAGTAGTTAAAGAAGAGCCAGCAGGTTAAGGACACCTAGTCAGCATCTGAAGAAGCGCGTAGGAAGCTGTGAAAGCAGATCGTGTAAGAAATGGAAGCATATAACAGTATTTCACAGCCTCAAATTCCTATTTTTGATGGTAAGAATTATGAATTTTGGGTAATTAAGATGAGAACTTTATTTTGCTCACAAGATGTATGGGATTTGGTAGAAAGTGGTTTTGTAGAACCGTAGGACGAGGCAGCCCATCTGGCATTAAATCAAGCACAAAAAGACCACCTTAAAGAGAACAAAAAGAAAGATGCAAAAGCCTTATTTATAATCCAATAGGGATTGGATGAATCAATATTTTCTAGAGTTGTAGTAGCAATGAGATCCAGAGAGGCATGGAAAATCTTGGAGACTACCTATAGAGGTAATACGAAGGTAAAAATTGCTAAATTGCAATCTCTAAGGAGAACTTTTGAAAGTTTGCAAATGAATGAGTCAGAATCAATAGATCAATTTATAGGTCAAGTTTTGAATATAGTGAATCAGATTAGATCTAATGGAGAAACTATGACAGATCAGAATATCATAGAAAAAGTACTCAGATGTTTACCTAGTAAATTTGATGCTATAGTTGTAGCTATTGAGGAAACCAAGGATTTGGAACAATTATCTCTAGATGAATTAATGGGTTCTTTGTTAACACTTGAATCCAGAATGAATAGGAATAACTCTTCTCTTGAGAATGCCTTCAAGTCACATGTATCAGTTGGCAGAGGAAGAGGAAGAGGCAAGTCAAGCTTCAGAGGAAGAGGCAGAGGCCGATATCGAAGGAACAATTCAGATGAAGGTGAGGACAGTAATCAAAACTATAGTAGTAGAGGAAACTATAGCAACAGAGGACATGGTCACAACCACTCATAGCAAGGTTCTCAAAGGTTTGATAAATCTAATGTTCAATGTTATTACTGCAATAAATATGGTCATTATGCTAGTGACTGTAGAAATAAACCAGGATATGTGTACAAGAAGAACGCTAATTACACAGGTGAATCTAGTTCTAATCTTGGAAGCATGTTTCTTACTTGTAATGTTACTTAAGAAAAAGCTAAAGATATTTGGTTTTTAGACAGTGGATGTAGTAATCATATGACAGGAAAAACAAATTTTTTTTTGCTAGTCTTGATGATTCTGTAAGATCAGAAGTGAAACTAGGAAATGATATCACAGTAGATGTCATGGGTAAAGGTGTCATAAATGTTTTAGCCAAGAATGGTGAAAGAAGGTTTATACCTGATGTTTATTTTGTACCTAGACTAAAACATAATCTTTTGAGTGTTGGTCAGTTAGTGCAAAAAGGTTACATAGTATCCTTTATGGATAATGTCTGCACAATATTGGACAAGGTTCCAAGTGACAGGTTGATAGGAAAAGTTGAGATGACCAAGAATCGCATGTTCCCTCTTCACATTCAGTGCATCCAAGGAGAAGAGGAAGCACATTTCAAATCCATACAGCTAGACCAATCATGGTTATGGCACTTAAGGTATGGACATTTACATTTTGGAGCTTTAAATTTGTTACAGAAGAAAAATATGGTGAAGGTTTTACCACCAATAGAACAGCCAGGAAGTTCATGTGACAGTTGTATTCTGGCAAAACAACATAGAGAGAGTTTTCCAGTAGGAGGCTCATATAGAGCTAAGGTAATTTTGGAGTTATTCCATAGTGATTTATGTGGACCACTTCAAATTCCATCATTTGGAGGTAGTACTTATTTTCTAACTTTCATTGATGACTTTAGCAGAAAGACTTGGATCTACTTTCTCAAAAACAAATCTAAAGCATTTGGAAAGTTTAAAGAATTCAAGGCAATGGTTGAAAAGCAGAGTGGCCATTATATCAAGGTACTCAGATCAGATAGAGGAGGTGAATATATGTCTAATCAATTCCAAGATTTTTTCAAATATCATGGAATCAAAAGACAGTTGACTACAAAGTACACACCACAGCAGAATGGTGTCGCAGAAAGAAAGAACTAAACAATCATGGAAATGGCAAGAAGCATGTTGAAAGCTAAACACTTGTCAAATGAATATTGGGTAGAAGCAGTAGCCTGTGCAGTGTATATTCTGAATAGAAGTCCAATAAAGAGTGTTAGAGATCGAGTTCCACAAGATGTGTGGAGTGGTAAGAAATATAGTGTAAATCATTTCAGAATTTTTGGTTGTGTAGCATATTATCTTATACCATCTAAATTGAGAAGAAACTTGATGATAGAGGTGAGAAATGCATTTTTATCGGCTATTCTGAAGAATCAAAGGCATATAAGTTGTATAACCCAATTTCAAAGCATGTAATTATTAGCAAGGATGTTGAATTTAAGGAAGAAGAAGCATGGGATGGTAGCACCATCACAGTTGGGGCACCAATTTCACAAGATGAAGAAGTTTCTGAAGAACAGAATTTACAAGGTGGACAATCCTCTCCACAAGCAGGCACAAGCACTCCAGTAAAAACACCTAGAAGGTTTGAACAAGGTGAATCTAGTCATGCAGGTCACCCTACTCCAAATTCACAAGTAAGTGATGAATCAGATCCAACTCTTGCTACTTTAAGAGCAAGGTTGAAAGGTTAAAAAATGAAAAGTTTAGGTGAGATTTATAATCAAGAAGAAGAGAAATTAGATTTGGTTTCAAATTTTGCTCTATTCGCTCATGACCCTATGTATTATGAAGAAGCAGTTAAAGAGGAACATTGGCTAAAAGCAATGGATGAAGAGATGAATGCTATAGAAAGAAATCAGACATGGGATCTAACTACTCTACCTGAAGGTAAAGATTGTATTGGAGTCAAATGGGTCTATAAAACTAAATTTGATGCAGATGGAAATGTTGAAAAGCACAAGGCAAGGTTAGTTGCAAAAGGTTTTGCATAAGAACATGGAGTGGACTATAATGAAATATTTGCACTAGTTGCTAGATTGGATACTATAATAATGGTATTATCCATAGCTACTCAAAATAATTGGTATGTATATCAAATGGATGTAAAATCAGCTTTTTTGAATGGATTTCTAGATGAAGAAGTATATGCGAAATAGCCCACAGATTATGAAGTACAAGGACATGAAGAAAAAGTTTACAGATTGAAGAAAGCTCTTTATGGTCTTAAGCAAGTACCAAGAGCATGTTATAGTAGGATTGATTCTTATATGATAAGTAAAAGATTCAGCAAAAGCGATAGTGAGCCTACTTTGTACACAAAAATCAACAAAGAAGGTCAAATTTTAATTGTATGCTTATATGTTGATGATTTGATTTTTACTGGAAATTTGTCTGTAGACACTTTTAAATCAGCAATGAAGAATGAATTTGAAATGACAGATTTGGGATTAATGAAGTATTTTTTGGGAATAGAAGTTGAACAATTAGAGAAAGGAATTTTTATCTATCAAACAAAATATGCAAAGGATGTGTTAAAGAGATTTAAGATGCTGAATTGTAAACCAGCACCTACGCCAGTTGCTACAGGGACTAAACTTAGCAAAGAAGACCAAGGTCCTAATATTGATTCTACAATATTCAAAAGGCTAGTTGGTATTTGATGTATCTTACAGCTACTAGACCAGATATCAATTATGGGGTTAGTTTAATCTCAAGATTCATGGAGTCACCAAAAGACTCACATTGGCAAGTTGGAAAAAGGATATTAAGATATGTGGCAGGAACTATAGATTATGGAATTTTATATTCCACAACTAACGATTTTAGTTTGATTGGTTTTACAGATAGTGATTTTGTAGGTAGTGTTGATGATAGGAAGAGTACTTCTGGACATGCATTTATTTTAGGCATAGGCGTGGTCACATGGGCATCCAAAAAGCAGCCTATAGTGACACTTTCATTAGCTGAAGTAGAGTATGTTGCAGCCACATCAGCAGCATGTCAAGCAACATGGATGAGAAGAATATTGAAAGATTTACTACAAGCACAGAGGGAGTCAACACCAATCTTCTGTGATAACAAATCAGCAATCCCTTTATCAAAAAATCATGTGTTTCACAAGAGGAACAAGCACATTGATACAAGATTTCACTTTATTAGAGAATTAGTTAACAATGGAGAAATCGATCTGAATTTTTGCAGATCTGAAGATCAATTAGCAGATATATTTACAAAGGCATTACCAAAAGAGACCTTTGATTAGTTGAGACAAAATTTAGGCATTGTAAATGCTAAATTGTAAATGGTAGAAATTAAGAGGGAGTGTTAAAAAGTCAAGTTAATTGGAGATAATTTCTCCCACCTCCCTTCTTTTGTCATGCAAGCAAGTAGTTAAACAAGTAGTTAGTAAACTAGGAGTTAAGCATTGAGTTAGTTAATTTAAAATTAGATATTAGTTATTTTTGCATGTAAAGACTAATTTTAGTCTTGAGTTAATCTTGAGTTTATTTTCTAATTATTGTATGGATTCAAATCTATTTAAAGACACTAAGGGCACACAATGTAATAAAGGGACATTTGAAGATTAATAAAAATCTCATCCTTCAAGAAATTGCTGTAGCAATTGTTCAATTCTTTTTTAGTTATTTGAGTTCTTGTTTTTGCTCTCTGATTTTCCTTCAATTAAGAAGGAGATTGGTGTATGTAGATATCAATGAACTGCATGATGCTATAAAAAAAGAGTTGACACTTCACATATCAACCGACCTCCCATCCTTGAAGATCTCCTAGGAACAAGTCAAATGCGGTCCATTTTTCTGAATGGATTTATCCTCAGCATTGATAAGGTTGTAGATCCATCTGAGTGGATAATTCTATGGCTTGATAATATTTAAAATCTTGCTTCTCAATGCCTGTAATAGTAGTTGTAAATCAAGTTTCATATTCTACCTGGACCATGGTTGGAAGGTTGAGATATTAGTGGGAGACTATTACAGACGTTGATGGGACGCATCTACTAGGAGAAATTGAGGTACATGTTAAAAATACAAGTAATAACCAAATTTCTATTCGTGGATTGAATACTTTACAGGCTATAATCCTTGTCGAGTTCAGTTTTAAATGACCAAGGAAATCTGATGAAGCCAAGTTCTAGTTGTTTGCTATGAAGCTCTGTGACCTAAGCAAATTCAAAGAGTACTCACTTTCTTTCCAAGCTTTAGTGTATCAAGCAGGTGAGTCCAACTCCCAATGGGTCAAAGAGTTATATTTGAATAGCCTTCCTTGTATGTTAGGTAGCTGATGTACTTCTCATTTCAAAAAGTATAATCTTACCCCAGACCAACATACACTTTTTGAATTGAAAAATTAAAAAAGAATCAAATTGCTTAAATAATGTCATAAGAAGTTAGTCACTTCTAATGTTGACGCCTATAATCCCTGGTGTAATTTACAAAAATACTATAAGGTCTTTGCCCAACTTAAATCTTGGGGTTGCAATAAAGATAAACATGCCTGTTCTTGTAAATCATCCAAAGTCTGCCCATAAACCTAAGTTTAAGTCAAAACATAGGTATAAACATAGTTCTCAATACTTCTCTAGGAAACCTAGGTTCAATAAAAATGTTTCAAACCTGTTTCGGTTTTTAGGAAACAAATTTCCCATTGAGAATCATCTAGGAAACATAAGACATTAATGTACAAATGCAGTACTCCCAAGGCAATTCCTCCTCATGTTAACTGTTACATGTGTAGTGGCAATCATTATGCTATTGACTACTCTGGGGAAAATGTCAGTTTACCCACCAAGGCATTCTTTGAGACCCTTAACATGCAAGCATGGTGAAAAAATATACCAATAAATGAAATTTCTAAAAATTCTTTTAAACAATTTTATTGCCTAACTGAGGTTACAGATAGTTCTACTTAGGAAGAAGGAATGTACATCATGATAAGGAGCCACTATGACAAGTTGAGTAGAGAACGTATGCTTAAGCAATGGTAAGTACGCTCAAAAGAAGAGTTGGATGAAGATATAGCCCAATCTCTATTAAAAAAACATATATAAAGGATAGAATCCTAGATTAAAGTGGCTTCGACCAAAGACATTCAAAAATGCTTATTCTAAAGTAGAGATATTAACTGCAAGTCATCAACATGATAAAATTATGAAGAACCTAAAGGCTGAGAAGAAAAGTATTAAATAGAGATTGAATCAGTTCAATAATACCCAGTCGAGAAAACGTTCTAATCATGATCTAGATTGGAAAGTCGTCAGAAAATATGGGTTTCACCCTACCAGAAAAGTAAAATAGCCAAATGATGGATATACTATTCCAAGGTGGCAAAAGCATGTTCTGCACTCTTATACTACTCCAGAAGAAAATGTCTCTGAGTAAAAAGTTGCTAAAATCAAGACTCCTCATGAACAAGTGGTAAGTGCCTTAAGTCTCAGTCAAATTTGCACTACAATTGTAGAGTGTAGAAAATAAGGAGAAATCGTGATAACTATTATTTCTCAGTTGGTTAAACAAGTTGAGGAGTTAAGAACTGATGTGCAAGAAATCAGATATGCTTTAAGCCATAATAAACATACTAATAAGTCTGGTGAAGAATAAGTTGTAGGTATGATGTCAACTAAACATTCAACATACATATGTATTAATTTCAAAATTGATAGGTATAACAAGAACAACCTTCATGCCTTTGTTGATTTGGTTGTCCAAGGAGCTTTGCATGTATAGGATCCATCCTGGAACAATATTGGGAGAACAGTCAAAAGGATATGCAAGGTACGTCCATATCAGGGGTACCCATTCAATTTGGAAGGATAGCTCCAAATATTCCTATTTGGATATCTGGAGAATAAATTAAAATTACATTCACTAGGTTTCTTGCACAAGGTACTAATCTATTGATTGGAAATATGTTTTGTTAAAGTATTAACCCTTTACACAGTATAAGAGTCTAATTATTTTATGGAAAAATGGTAAAGAGGTCCAGTGCCAGTGTTAATAAAATCCAATTCAAAGTTCGCCAAGATTGAAGACTCATGGACTAAGGAGATTATAATAATGAAGAGAGCAAGAAATAACAAAAGCTACTTAGGAAGAACAATATATGGAGAGTAAGTCACATCCAAATCCTTTTGATGCAAATGAAGAAAAAATCATTAAGAATTACACTAGTATGAATCTTCTTCAATTTTGGAAATCTGAACTAGATGAATGTAGTATACTGCTAAAACGAAGGATTTGAGAATAAAATTCATATCCATTTAGCCCTTGTGAGAGAAAGGATATAGACACTGAGTTAGCAGAACTCGTAAAATGTGGTTTTATCCAGCCATCAAAGTCCAACTATGCATGTGTTGGATTCTATGTTAGTAAAAGAAGTGAGCAGATTAGGGGTAAAAAGATATTTTGTGTCAATTATAAACCTCTCAATGATATTATTAAACCCTTCAACTATCCTTTACTCTCAGTAGTGATCTAGTGAAAATATCTAGCTAAGCCACTATATCCAATAAATTTAATTGCAAGAGTGGGTTTTGGCAAGTAAAAGTCAAGGCATAAGATATGAATAAGACTGCTTTTACAGTCCCACAAAGTTTGTGAGTGGAGAGTAATGCCATTCGGGTTAAGTAGTGCTCCTACTTACTTTCAGAGAAAAATAGATATTGAATTAAGAGATTTACATGAATTTTGTATAGTATATATCGATGACATTTTGATATTCAACAAATATGTGGATGACCATTTACTTCACTTGCAGGGTCTTTATGATAAGATTATTGAACATAGAATTTTCTCGTCTTCAAGTAAAAAAGAAATTGGTGTTAAAGACATCAAATTTCTTGGTTTACATCTATCCCAAGGAAAGATAATCCTTGAAGAACATATCTTACATAAAATTGATGCATTCCTAGATGTTATTGAAAATAAAAAGATTCTACAAAGATTTTTAGGTTGTTTAAATTACTGCTCTAATTTCTTTGAAGATTTAGCAGCCTGGAAACATAAATTGTAAAGACACTTGAAAAAGGAACTAGAGCCATGGGATTGCAAAATTACTAAAGTTGTTAAAAGGATAAAGGAGAAACGCAAGAAGTTGCCTCCTTTATATTTTACAATAGAAAATCACCCATTGTTTTTGTATACAAATGCATATAAATACAAAACAATATGTATGTGGATACCACAATGGTATATTTGTAGAAGTTTAGCAAAGATACCATGTGTATGAAAGATAAATATTAGCGGTAATCCAAGGAATCAAGAAGTTCAACTTTTTTTCTAAAAGCTATTAAATTTACTATCTGTACTGATAGCTACGCAATGATAAATCTCATGAAAAATAGACCTGACAAATATCTAGCTCAAGGTAGGATATGAAGATGGCACTTACGGTTGTTAGGATATGATTTTGTTATTAAATGGATTACTAGCATGAAGAACAATTTGGTAGATACTCTTGACTAGATAAATGGCACACAAGAAAATAAAAGAAACTCCTGCTCATGGAATGATCTGAGTAAATCGGCAATGAAGATCAACTAGACAAACTCAGTCGATGGATTTGCCAAATTATATTCAAGAAAGGACCATTACTCCAGTTCTACACCAATACTATGAGAAATCCCTGACACAATATTATGTGGAAGTAGATGATACTACTGAAATCTGATTAGGTAGGAATAATGAAGGTACATAGCATTCTAATGTCACAATGAATTGGTTAAGGATGTTCATGTAGAGTTTTAAATAAAATTAAATCACAGCCAAAATATATGCAATATTCATAATACAAAAAAAATAAGAATTGCACAAATAAAAAATTCTTCTTCAAAAACTTGAAATCATTCTCCTTCTTGTTCTTGAAAATAAAGATCAATTACAATGTATTAATAGAATTGCATGTGAACATGCTTTTCTAATCATTGAATAAAATATTTTAAATTTATCTAAATAATAATTTGCATGTAATATCAACTAAAACTAACTCTAGCCTTTCTAAAGCTTTATTTTTTCTAAAAAATATATTAACTAAAAATTAACTAACTGTCTAAATTTAGTTCCACAAAAACTATTCATGCAAACTAAATTTACAGTAATAGTCTAAAAATAGAACTGAGTGAACTGCACTTCAACATCACTTTTCAACATACTCCCCCTTGATGCTGAGCGGGCTCACAATTTGATCTCTGAGTGTCAAACATTGATCTGTTGCAACTACTTTCATGAAGATATCTGCCAACTGTTCTTTAGTGTTGATGTATTTCAATTCTACCACCTTCATCTGCACTAAATCTCGGATAAAATGATGTTTTAAATCAAAATGTTTTGTCATGTTGTGATGCACTAGATTCTTGGGCAATTTAATAGCACTAATGTTATCACAAAAAAGTAATTGTGGACTGAACTTGAATCTCTCCAATTTCTTCAAGAAGTTTTTTAAGCCATAATGCTTGTGTACCTATGGAAATGACAGTAACATACTCTGCTTCTATAGAAGAAAGGACAACTATACTTTGTTTCTTTGAGCTCTAAGTAATCAAACCAAAACCAAAAAAAAACAATTCCCAAATGTTGACTTTCAATCATCCAAACTACCTCCCCAATCAAAATCACTAAAACCAACAAGATTGAACCTTTTAGAAGTGTAATAATGAATACCAAAAGCTAGAGTGCCTTTGACATACCTCAAAATTCTCTTGGCTACTTTCATATGTATTTCTGATGGTTTTGCCATGTACCTTGAAACAAGTGAAACTAAATAAGCAATATCAAGTCTTGTATGAGTTAGAAACATTAAGCTTCCAATAATACTTCTATAGGCTGTCTCATCAACTCTTTCAGCACCATCATCTCTACACAACACAACTCCATGAGCAATTGGAGTGGATACTGGTTTACAGTCAACCATATCAAATTTCTTCAACATATCTTTAGCATACTTTGTTTGACAAATAAATTTTTTATTCTCCCTTTGATAAACCTCCATTCCTAAAAAATATTTCATGAGGCCTAAATCTTTCATCTCAAATTCATTCATCATGGAAACTTTGAATTCATCCTCCATCATAGAACTGCTACCCATATACAATAAGTCATCAATATATAAACTTACAATTAGAATATCATTACCTTCTTGTTTGTAGTAAAGGGTAGGTTCACTCTTACTTCTTTGAAAGCCATTCTCTAAAAAATATCCATCAATCCTAGCATACCATGCTCTTGGTTCTTGTTTTAGGCCATACAAAGCCTTCTTTAACTTGTAGACATGATTTTCTTTTCCTTGCACTTCAAAACCTTGTGGTTGTTCCACATATACTTCTTCTTCTAAGTACCCATTCAAGAAGGCACTTTTCACATCCATATGATGGATGCTCTAATTCTTTTGAGCTGCTAATGAAATCAACATTCTAATGGTCTCTTGTCTTGTTACTGGTACAAATGTCTCTTCATAATCAATGCCATACTTCTGTGTGAAGCCTTTAGCAACTAATCTCGCTTTATGCCTTTCAACTCTTCCATCACTGTTACACTTAGTCTTGTAGACCCATTTGGTGCCAATCTTCTTCTTGTCATGTGGAAGCTTTGTAAGCTCCCAAGTGTCATTCCTGTGAATATAATCCATCTCTTCTTGCATTTCTTGCATCCAAACTTCATTAGTTTATGCATCTTCAAAATATGATGGTTCAAAATCAACTTTGGTAAGTAAACCAAAATTCAGTGTCTCACCTCTTGGATTTTCTTCATGTGCTTGATTTGAACTCTTTTTATAAATGTCACTCAATCTTCTTACCTTCCTTGTAGAACTAGGACTTGAATTTGGACCTACACTTGGAATTGAACAACTAGATGGAGGGTTACTTGGTGGATTTGTAGCACTTGGAACATAAATATTAGTGGGATGCCCATGATCAATATCATCCATAATAACTTCATTTAAAATAGATTTTGACTTCTCCATATGGCCTTTTTGATGACCATAAACTCCTTCTTCATTAAAAATCACATCTCTTGACATAATAAGCATATTAGTGAGAGGATTATATAATTTGTAAGCCTTAATTTCATCACTATATCCAACAAAAATACGTGACTCACTTTTAGGATCTAACTTTTGCCTCTTTTGATCAAGGACACGAACATAGGCTAAACAACCAAAAACTTTAAAATAATTAACATTTGGCTTTTTCTCATACCAAGCTTCATACGAAGTCATCCTATCAAGTGCACTAGTGGGACTTTGATTGAGAATATATACTACTGTAGCAACTGCATCTCCACAAAAAGAATTACTTAATCCCTTTGTTTATAGCATGCTTCATGCCATCTCCACCACTGTACGATTCTTCCTTTCAGCTATACCATTTTGTTGAGGTGTGTATGCAGTGGTGAGTTGTCTTATGATGTCATGCATATCATAATAACCTTGAAAGGCTTTTGAACAAAATTATCGTCCATGATCAGTCCTTAAACATTTGATTTTTCACCCTTTATCATTTTCTACAAGGGATCTAAACCTCTTGAATGTCTCAGGAGCTTCACCTTTGGTCTTCAAAAAATAAACCCAACACTATCATGAGTAATCATCAATAAAAGTAATGAAATATGATGAATAACCCAAACTCTTTGTCTACATAGGACTACAAATGTCTAAATGAACTAACTGGAGTGGATAATGAGCCCTCTACGCATTACCTTTTAGAAATTTCTCTCTTGCATGTTTTCCTTTAGCACATCCTTCACAAACTTCCTTGTGCTCTTCAACCTTAGGCAAACCAGAAACTAATGATTTTGATGTTAGAATCTTCAAACTATGAAAATTTAAATGCCCATACCTGAGATGCCACAACCAACTTGTATCCTCATATGCCATATTGACAAGGTTCTTGTTATGTTCACCAAACTTCAATGGGAACATCCTATTCTTTGTCATAGGCACAACTGTTACCACCCTATTTCCTTGATTCTTATCATAAATTATACATTGTTGATTTTCAAATACAACTTTATAATTCTTCTCACATAGTTGTCCAACACTCAACAAATTATGCTTTAACTTTGGAGTTTAATAAATGTCTTTAACACTCTTCATATCTTCTTTTGTATAGACTTCCATAGCTCCTTTTACAGCAACCTCCAATGATTTGTCATCACCAAGCTTGATATTGGATTTAAAACTTTCATCCATTATAGGAAAAAAAAAATTATTCCCTAACATGTGGTTAGAATATCTCGAATCTAAATACCAAACATCTTTAATCTGGAGGATTCTCAGCACCTTCTTGAGCATAATGAACATTTTTATTATTATTACCTTTTTTTAATCTACACTCATAATTAAAGTGGCCATACATGTTACAGTGATAACATTGAATATTTATTTTATCAAATCGTCTTCTACCTCTTCTTCTGAAACCACCTCTTTCTCGAAAACCACCTCTACCTCTATTTCCTCTTGAGTAAATCTGATTTTGACCTCTACCTTGGCCTTGATTACTTTTGATGCTACTATTGGCATCTTCATTCTTTGTGATTTGTAATTTGGAGGAAAAAGCTTTCTCATCACTTTCTCCAAATGAATCTCTCAATTTTTCTTCATGAGACATCAAAGATCCAACTAGATGATCAAATTAAAGGGTAGACAAATTCTTGCTTTATTCTATGATTATGGCAACATGGTTCCACCTTGGTGTGAGAGTTATCAGCACCTTTTTGATCACAACCTTATTGTTCACAATTTCACCAAGTGTAACCATCTTATTGACCACATCTTTTACTCTGACACAATAGGTACTCACACTTTCAGCGTCTTGCATCTTCAAATTCTTGAATTTTCTCTTCAATGTTTGTAACTTGACAACTTTGACTTGATCACTACCTTGGTAAGCTTCTTTTAGAGTCTTCCAAGCATTCTCTGCTGTCTTTGCTCCTGCGATTCGTGAAAATAGGCTCTTATCTAGAGCTATTTGAATATGAAATAAGGCTTGAGCATTCTTCTTCTTAACCTCCTTCTTAGCTATTTTATCATTTGCTGTGAGGGCATTCCAATCAACGGGCTCTGCATAACCTGATTCAATAATCTCCTACAAATCTTTTCTTGTAAAAATAGTCATCATTTTGATACACTAATAATCATACTCATTTCCATCAAATTCTAGAATGGGCAAGGAGTTAGAATTTGACATGATAAATTTTTGGCAAAATTCCAACTACTAAATCTTTAACCAAAAAAAAAAATACTTGCTCTAATACCAAATGTAGAATTTTAAATAAAATTAAATCATAGCCAAAATATATGCAATATTCATAATACAGAGGGAATAAAAATTGCAAAAATAAAAAATACTTCTTCAAAAACTTGGAATCATTCGCCTTCTTCTTCTTCAAAATAAAAATCAATTACAATGTATTAATAGAATTGCATGTGAACATGCTTTTCTAATTATTGAATAAAATATTTTAAATTTATCTAAATACTAATTTGCATGTAATATCAACTAAAACTAACTCTAGCCTTTCTAAGGCTTTAATTTTTCTAAAAAATATATTGACTAAAAATTAACTTACTGTCTAAATTTAGTTCCACAAAAACTGTTCATGCAAACTAAATTTATAATAATAGTCTAAAAATAGAACTGAGTGAACTGCACTTCAGCATCACTTTTCAACAGTTCATGCCAAAATGAATATTGCTTCGGACAACGATAAGCCTAGATATTTTACTGATGAATTTGCATGGACTTTGAATGATAAACATAATTGGGTGGTCTTTTAGGTCAACCAAAGAGACCTTCAATTACTTGTTGAGCCATAGCTCAGAATGGCATTTGATGGTAATGCAAACCGTATGCCCTATGGCAACATATCCTTACATTTGAACAAACGTAATATGTTTCTAGCTTCAAATGGGTAAGCTACTTAAAATCTTAGCACCCAGGATTAATAGATGGTGGTCTTAACTGTGTGACCAGGTACCCTAACACTTTTGAGTCCAACAAATGCAACAGAAGTCAGTGTTAAAAAAAAAAGGTCCAGCTGTGATTGATAATTCAAATTCTTAATGATGAAGATTCATTCATGGTTTCACAGTAGAATCCCAAAATTATGCATTTGACTGAACGACAACCAGTCTGGTTTTTATTAGTTTCCCAAACCAATACGCCCTGAGTTATGTCAAACTATCTACTTTTTTCGTAGCTTTGCAGAAACGATAGTGGACCCTTATGGGTAACTATTGGTTTTATACCTATTTTTAATAATGTTTTCTGCAAGTCTTACTTTTTATGATATTAGATTAATATGACAACCACTTATGTATTTAAAAAATGTTTTTGAACAAAATGTAAGACCAATACTAGCATTTATGAATGATCAATTCACTCGACCACCTCCAGATTGGGCAGTTCATGCTAGCTGTGTGGCAAGAGTTTGGACAAGTCCTCACTAAGGATTATGTCTAGAATTATTAAAAGGAAACAGGTCCCGGAAGCAGATGGAAACAATCGACATCCTACTAAAATCAGATCTGCTAACATAATTCATCATTCTTGGACATGACATCCAACTCAATGATATGATGCGTGATTGGATGAATAGATACTTTTAACGTGCAAATTACGGTGCATACTTTCAAAGGCCCTTCCATAAAAACATATGTGTCATCGTCGACTTTAATATTGATGCATGGGATGGCTTACATGAGCCTACCGATAATTATGGGATTGTCTTGACTCTAATCCCGAATTGGATCTAGAGCATATCTTGGTGTAACTTGACTATCAACATGCCTTGTGGAGAATATCTAAATTTATGACAAGTGACGAAGAGAATATCTTGGTGTAAAGATGACATTCTGTTAAATGAGAAATTGTTTTCTCTATCTCTGTCTTGAACCCTGATAATAGGGATTTCCTCCGTCATTGTGATGATATATGACCCTAATGCCCTGGAGTTTCCCACATATTTATGATCACCATTCCTCCTATTTTTGTCCATCGTTGCATCTCATTATGCCTATGTCATAATTGTGGGCATGCTCATCAATAGAGGTTGGGGGTTTGATCGATAATAGCATTGGAGAGTTATCGCATTAAGACGGATTGTTGTGTTGACCGTTGTCGCCTATTATTCTTTCAACCATTCACAATTTATAAAAATTACTTCAAAATACCTATATTAAATATTGAATTTATGTATTATATAAATATTACAAAGTTCAGATCCCTCATTATTTAACAAATATATATTTACAATATTTAAATTAATTAATTTGTTGGATTGATTTTCAAATTATTTGATATGAATCATCATTAATAGTATTAAGTGAGATACTTTCAAACATCATTCATATTTGATGATGATGATAATTATTTACAAATTTGACGAAGTTTAAATGTATAATCTATTTCTATTGTTGTAAATTCGTGGAGGGAATTGGGGTTAATGATTAGGGTGAGGGAGGGTGTATTCTCTCGTGTCCCCTCCACCATGACAAAGTTCTTTCTCATTATTTATAAACTTTTTGGCTGATGGGATTTATAAAGTTCTTTCTGAAATCTGGTATAAGTCAAATCTATATGTAATTTCAAATCCTTTTCATGGAAAATATAAAATGTCACCTTTTTGGAGAATATCTTGGTGTAAAGATGACATGCACGATGGATACATAGTGGACGATTATAGATTAAGGTCCCCACCTTTATTTATAAAAGGTGTTAAGCAAAATGTCTCTTCCTCCACTTTAAGTCAATTGTCAACCAAAAGTAATCACTCCACACTTGAAGCCTTAAACGATGTGTTAAGCCCAAAAAATTTGTCCTAAAACCGATGTAAAATTTCCCCTTATTTCAGTGTTATTTATTTATTTATTCATTACATGGTTGCTCATTAATTGTTTTGATTCAGTCACTATATAATTGAAGTGTGACACATATAATTATTATAAGATTTATTTAATATATTTGATTGCCACCACGAGGCTTATATAAGATTAGAATATAAGTGGAAGAGGTTAATATCAATGTAATTTTAGAAATCAATATGTAATATCTTGATTAATGAAGTGGGAACAATCACATTATTAAAAAATACTAAATTGTAATTTCTTCATTTAAAGAAACACAAATTTATTCACATATAACCCAATCAACAACGCAAGAGAATGAATTGAGTTGAACAACAATCAATTAACACACCCTGTCACCACTTTAAGGCTCACCAAGGGAGAGTCATATAACACTAAACAAATATACTCTTAAGCCACTCAAGACAAGGAAACAACCATATTTAGAGTGAACTCGTTGATAACAACTGCATGATGATCAAATTCATAATTTACTTAATTAAAATCACATAGAAATCTAATCCAACCACATGTACAAACTCATCACAAAGGATTATAATAAACACCTCTAACCTAGTCTAAGAACCTAGACCCGATGCCCCCACCATAACTTGGGCAACACACATATCCATTCCATGAAATTACTCTCTGATGTAGTTCTCCTTACATTTGTGATGACCTCCTCTGTGAGACATCATCATTGAACAAGAATTGATGATCTAAGCCAACAGAAAAACAAGTACATCACTAAGACAAGCTTCTAAAGCTCTAGTCATCTAATTTAAATAGTGACACATCATAAGGTCATTAACTGCAATCTACAACATCACAAAGTATGTGTGCTTACCCAAACACTTATACATAATGTCACAACAAGAGTCAGGTGTGACTAGGAACTTATATTTTCTTTTTCCACATGGTCAATGACTAAAAATAACCTTTGACTTATGCTATTCAGAGAAACTAGTGTGAGTCTCTAAAGGTGTCCAAGTTTAAAACGAACGATAACAAAATTAAATCCTAATAATCAGTGGGGGTCACTATCTATAACTATTGATCAACTAAGAAAACCATGTGGTTGACACTGATGTTAAACACATGTGCAAAGAAGAAAACCACACCATTCATGTCTAAGCAAGAATACTAAGAATTAGATGATTTAAGCACCTGTTCCAATAATACACTAAAGATAGTTATTAGTTGCCCACACTAGGAGGGAATCTAAGGGTTAGTTATCTAAGCATGTTCTCCAAGAACATTTTCAAGTTAGTTGATAATACCCACACAAAGGGGCATTCTAAGAGTTAGTATGCTAAGCCCATGCCCACTCCTTGAACTGCCTACATATCTAGGGTGATCCCTTCACACACAAAATCAGGATTGACTATAGTTCACCCATTCCTAAATGAGTGTTAGTTTAGATGTGAAAATAATCAACCTTCACAAATCAATTACATTACTAAGCATAACATTGATGCTCATTGTGGGTAATGTGCTATGGTCACTAGTTGGCCCAAGGCATCTAGGCACTATCAAGAGTCACAAGGAACATCTTACAGAAGGATCAATTATGTTTAGACTTCTAAGTTTGAGCATAAAGGACAGCCTTACTCTTGTGGTGCATTCCAATTCAAACTCTAAAATGACCCCTTTTAATCTAACAAGATGCATTTAAGACCTAAAATAGCTAAAAGAGTTTGCGATCCAAAATTGTGCTAAGGTCATAACATTTGTTTTAGGTAAAAAAAACACATCATAGCCACTAAAATTCACCAAAGAATGAAAATGATACAATTAAACAAGGTTTATTGACCTACGAAGCTTAGGACGACAACAAAACACACTAATTCCAAGTTGACTAAATTGAGTCCAGAAATACCTTTGTTTTAATTTATAACAAGACAAATAATTTTTTTATAACTCTTAGAACCTATTTTTAAGTTAGAATTAATGTGTTTAAGGATTTGTAATAATTTAGTTTGAAATAAAATGATGATTTTATTATGCATTTCAAACTGAATTTAGTAGACCAAAAACTGCATTGCAAAATTTATTTGTAAATCAATGTTGGAAAACACCATGTTAAAAATAGCAAACTTGGGTTAAATTTTATTTTAATAGTATATTATTAATTTTAAGCTATTTTAAATTAATTTCAACTCTTAGATTTGAGAAATTTAATTTCTAATTATTTAATTTATGTTAATTCTAAATCGACTTCTAAAACAAGAAAGAAGTAGTGAAATTTTACTCCAACAAGTGCCTCATAGAACTAGTTGAAAAGATGAACCCTAATAGAAGTAAAATGTATATGATTAATAATTGCATATTTTATATCTAAATATAATTACTTCCAAATCTCACAATTTAAAAATCTTAAATTTAAATATTTATTTAAAACCATTTAAATGTCGAAAACACATTAAAATAATTTAAAAAAAAAAATTATTATTATTATTTTATTAAGTATTAAACTATGTTTAAACAAAATAAATTTGATAATTTCTTATTTGACCTCTCATGTGGTGAATTAAGTCACCACCATTAAATTGGAGGAATCTCCGCCTTAGGATCTAAGGCAACCTTTTAAAAATCTTAAGTTTTTTTGAACACCTAAATAAAAATCATTTTCTAAATTTTGCTCTGATTTCATCTTTATTTCATGGCAGGTTTAGAGATAAAGCTTCAAGGAGACAATGTCAAATATGAAGGCTTACCTTTGTTATATACAACAAGAAGGCATCACAGTCTCACACACACATATTCTAAATTTGGATTTTTTTTTCAAAATTCAAAATTCTGATTATACATAGATTCCATTTTACATATAGATTTCATGTATGTTTCAAATCCTAGTTGTATATTTTTTTTTGATTATATATATATATATATATATATATATATATATATATATATATATATATATATATTATATAATTTTATTTTTATTTTTAAATTTTTATGCTTGCAGGTTTGACTGACCTATGCAGGGGATGATTGACATCAATAAAAGCTCATCGGAATAGGGTTGGTTGGCTAGTCGACCCATTCCTTAACCCAATATGGTGGGGTTGGGATTAGTTCAGGTGTTGTGCCCCAAAACCCCTCCTAAAACCTTTTTTTTTATAAATATAAAGATATACTAGCCTACGTATCTTAAATAAATCTATGTTAAATACATCGATAGATATCATTCTCGAAGCACTATAAAAATGTTACGTATAATCTATATATTACTTATAAATTAATTATAATTATTAATTAAAAATATAGTGTAATTATATATATAATTTATTTATTATATGTAGGGATATTTTGTATGATAATTTATTTTTAAAATTTCATTGTTATAATTATTTATAGATATGTTACTAAAATCTATATATTACCTATAATTTAATTATTATTATTTGTATATTATTTATTTATTTATTGTCATGTGATAATATTTTTTATGATCTACAATTTTATTGTTATAACTATTTATAAATATGATGTGATAAAATCTATATATTACTTATAAATTAATTATAATTATTTATTATAAATACGTTATGATAAAATATATATTAACTATAAATTAAATTAATTATAATTATTTATCTATTATAATAAATAAATTAATTTTTATAATTTATTGTTATGTTATGATTATTTATAAATATGATGTGGTAAAATCTATATATTACCTATTGATTATGTGTATATTATCTATTTATTTATTATGATGTGGTAATATTTTTTATGAGAATATATTTTTACAATATGATTATGTATAAATAATTTGGTTAATGATCTATAAATTAATAAATTAGTTATTTTTACAATTTCAATGTTATGATTATTACGTCGAGAGGCGTAATTTACAATGATAGTCAAAAGTGTAATAACGTGAGTTGTTCATATATATATATATATATATATATATATATATATATATATATATATATAAACATAAAATAAAATAAAATTTAGCAAAGCAGACCCAACTCTCTTGAAAACCTTATTCTCCTCCAAGTTATATTATTAAGTCCATAATTTTATGATTTATTATAGACTTCTAAATTCATAATTTTATGTTTTATTTTCAAAGTCCATAATAAATATGTTGATCTCGTAATTATTTTTATATTTTTATAAATTCACAATAAATGATTTAAATTTAAATATTTTTGAATATTTGATATTTTATATATATGTAAATTTATAATATATAGTTTAAATTTAAATATTTTTTTAATATTGATCAATTTTATATAAAATTAAAATAGAGTTATATATTTATTATATAATTATTAATATTCTATATAATTTAATTAAAATATATGGATAAATTATTTTTATTAATTGATAATTAAATAGATTTATTGTATTTTAAAATCGTTAGATAAAAATTTGAAATATATATATATATATATATAAGGTTTTCAAGAGAGTTGGGTCTGCTTTGCTTTTTAAATATTTTCATATATATATATATATATATATATATATAAAGTTTTCAAGAGAGCTGGGTCTGCTTTCCTAAATTTTATTTTATGTTTTGTTATTTGTATTTATATATTTTTAAAATATTTTTATATACATATACATATACATATATATTCTTAAATATACAAAAATAAAAATGAACAATTTTTTATGTTTTATTTTCAAAGTCCATAATAAATATGTTCATCTTGTAATTATTTTTATATTTTTATAAATTCATAATATATGATTTAAATTTAAATATTTTTTAATATTTGATATTTTATGTATATGTAAATTTAAAATATATAGTTTAAATTTAAATATTTTTTAATAGTGATCAAATTTATATAAAATTAAAATAGAGTTATATATTGATTATATAATTATTAATATTTTATATAATTTTATTAAAATATATGAATAAATTATTTTTATCAGTTGATAATTAAATAGATTTGTTGTAGTTTAAAATCGTTAGATAAAAATTTGAATGCTTTATATATAGATGCATTTAAGATGTGTGTGTGTGTGTGTGTGTGTGTGTGTGTGTGTGTGTATTTTAAATAGTTAATTGGTTAGTTACATTCCTTAAATAGTTTTATCTTAAATAATTATAAATAGTTAATCGGTTAGTTATATTAAAATATATAACTATATAATACACACACACACATATATTGGATCATTATATATACTTAAATGAATCAAAATACATCTTAAATAGTTAATTGGTTAGTTACATTCCTTAAATAGTTATATCTTAAATAATTATAAATAATTAATTGGTTAGTTATGTTGTTTATTTATGTTTATGTTTCTTTTTTTCACGGACCCATTGATTTTTTTTTTAAGGGTGACAGTTATATTAAAAAAGGATTATAGTAATTTTTTATTTTTAAATTTATTTTTTAAAAAAATTAATTATTGTAAATTTTGAAGGACACTTTAGAATAAATGATTATTATTTTAAAAAAATAAAAATGAAAAATGAACATTATTGGTAATAAGTTATAAGAGATGGAGATATCCAAAAATTACATTTTTTATGTGGATAAATATATAAATGGTTGTTAAATTTAAATAATAAAGGAAGCTTTCCTTGGTTGTAAAAGGACTCACCTAAAAAATTTATAAAAGTGTTTCATTCAAAAAGAAGTTGTTACTGATATACTTTTTAAGTGTGCTATAATAAAATTTAATTTTTATTTTCATAGTCCACTTTATAAATATAATTAATAGATTTTATTAAGTGAAGTGTTCAAACTGATAACACATACTAAAGACCCAGAAAATGACAAACCTTTAAAAATTTTCATTGATGGATACATGAACAGACCCTATGAAATGGAAAGCTCTTCACTTAGAGAGATAGCTAGATCATGGTCATATAATTCCAAATGAAGGTGAGATAATAAATGAGAGGTTAGGAGTGTGCCAACTATTATGAGAGTGTTCTCAAAGTTTACTATAGTGTCAGTACAGAAATCAAAAAAATGGGTTGATTTATGTTGGTCAGAGTTATTGCTTTACAAGCCATTTCATAATATCAAAAGAGATATCAGACTTGATGATGATATAATAACATCAAACTGAGAATTATTGAATTACAATCCCTGGCATGTGGAGCAGAGGACGATCCTAGATGACCATAAAAATCAAAACGATGTTGAATGTGATGGTGTTCAATCCGTTTATCAAAATACAATGGAACATGAGTGGGAAATCATATCACAGATACATTGTGAGCTAATTATGGAAGTATCAGAATTAGATATGTTGGGAATACGAGATCTTAATAGATAAGCACCATGAAATCATAAATATAAAGGAGAAGAATACACAACTTCATCTATAAATTTCATAAGCATAATGAAAGACAATGAGTTACTCATACTAGAGGATATAATAAGTAATATATCATATGGAACCTTAGGTGCCAAACAAAAAAAGGCATTTGATATAATCATGAGACATTTTTTTCAGACTCATAATATCACACCACTATGCATGATAATTCAAAGAACAATAGGAAAAGGAAAATCACATCTAATTGGTGCCATTAGTGAAGCTTTTGAAAATGAATCATTGACTATGCAACATTTTCCAATTCTATTACTTGCACCAACTAGAGTTATAACATTTAATATTAGTGCTTAGATAATCCACTCAACACTATGAATCCCAATCACAACCTTTTTAGAATTCAAAGGAACAAGATTCATAAGTTTTCAAGAAAAAATGTGACATATAAAATACATATTGATTGATGAAATTAGTTTTATTAGGGAAAAAATGTTACATAATATAGATGCATGACTTTGTCAAGCATTTCCAAAAAATTCAAATATGAGTTTTGGAGGTAGATCAATCATTTTATTAAGATATTTGTGTTAGCTACCTCTTGTGAGTGATAAATCACCATACAATAGTAACAAACATGGAAAGTGACGACCAAAAAAAGTTTCGAGTGATGACCAAAAAAGGTTTCGACATCTGCTCACAAATCTTAGAGATGCACATTCAACTATTGATGATTGGAAACTATTGATGTCAAGGATAAATAGTGTATTACACCTGAGCATCAACAAATATTTTGACAATTCTATTCATTTATTTACAAGAAATGATAATGTGAAAAATCATAACAAAATGAAATTAAAATCATTAAAAAGATTGATTACATGGAGCATTGCTACTAGAATAAGTAGTACCAATCCATCAAGAGGTCAGAATGATAAATTAGATGTGGATTTATTAACATCTAAGGATGTAAGGATGATGTTAACCTCTAATCTATGGATAGAAGCAAAACTTGTAAATGGATCTCTAGGATAATTCCAATTATACAAACTTGGAAGTTCCCCACCAGAGCCACAAGCATGTATTTATGGTAGAATTTGATAACTACTCTCGAATGTCATTTGTAGATGCCACTCCACATACAATTTCAATTATACCAATACAAAGGGGACGAACATGACAATTACCTTTAAGACTGGCTTGGGGATTATCTATACATAAATCACAAGGATTGAACATGTATAGTAAACAAACCTGGAAGTTCCCCACCAGAGTCATGAGCATGTATTTATGATAGAATTTGATAATTTCTCTCGAATGTCATTTGCAGATGCAACTCTACATAAAATTCCAATTATACCAATACAAAGGGGATGGATATGACAACTACCTTTAAGACTAGTTTGGGGATTATTCATTCATAAATCACAAGGATTGACTCTTTCTATAGAAAAAATTGATATAGGATATATAGAAAGACACATTTGTGGCCATCTCACATGTAAAATAATGTTACTCAAGTCCTTAAAACTACAATAATGTTACATGTTTAATATCACATATATTATATTTATTTTCACATTTCGATATATATTAAATTATTTTCTTTAATTATCATTGAATGTGATATGTATTTCTTATTTGGATGAATATGAAATGATGCATTAATTGGTATTTATTGTTAAATATGCATGCCACACCTATGAGTGCTACTAGCATAGATATCTTAAATACATTTATCTAAAATATGTTGAGAGATATCAATCTCGAGGTGCCTATCTAACATACATCATAATATAGATGCCTCGAGATTGATACCTCTTGATGTATTTTAGATAAATATATTTAAGATATCTTTGCTAGTTTATAAATATGATGTAGTAAAATCTATTTTTATAATGTGCTAATATTTTTTATGATAACTTATTTGGTTAATTGTCTATAAATTAATTATTTTTACAATTTCAATGTTATGATTATTTATAAATATAACGTGGTAAAATCTATATATTACCTATAAATTAATTATGATTATCTAATTATTTATAAATATAATGCAGTAAAATTTATATATTATCCATAAATTAATTATGATTATTTATAAATATGATGTGACTATATATTATTTATAAATTAGTTGTGATTATATTATTCATAAATTAATTACGATTATTTATTTTTACAATTTCATTATTATGATTATTAAAAATTATGATGTGGTAATATGATTATTTATTAATTAATTATGATGTTTTAATATAATTAGATTAGTTAAGTGGAAATCAATTTCACATTAAAAGAAATGAGACAAATTGTACAATAAAAATAATGAGAAAAGAAGTAACCTTTAAATTATTAAATGTAAAAAATTTGTATTTTATCTACTCAAAAGTTCAATTTACTATTTTTTTACTCTTCTTTTATTTTTATTTCTCTCACTTTACATTATATTTATATATATTTTAGTTTGAATTTATTTATATTTATGTGTTTTTTTACTCATATCAGCTTTGATATAATTAAAGTATTTTAAACTTTATTTAATGTCAGCTTTCAATTAATTAATTAATTACCAACCCACTCACCTCCCCCATCGCTATAATGAGAAAATAAATAATCTTTAAATTATTAAATATAAAAAGTTTATATTTTATTTGCTCAAAATTTCAATTTACTATATTTTTACTCTTTTTTTAATTTTTATTTCTCACTTTACTTTATTTATATATTTTTTGGTTTGAATTTATTTATATTTATGTGTTTTTTAAATCCATATCAGCTTTGATATAATTAAAGTATTTTATTTTTTATTTAATTATGTCAGCTTTCAATTAATTAATTGCCAACCCACTCACGTCATTACAACATTTCACCTCCCCCCTAGATGCCACTGTAGGGAACACCTATCGGTGTAATTAAAGTATTTTATTCTTTATTTTATAATGTTGGCTTTCGATTAATTAATTCCCAACCCAATCATGCCATTACAATGTTTCACCTTCCTGTAGATGCCACTATAGGCAACACCTATCAATGTAATGAGAAAATAAGTAATATTTAAATTATTAAATGTAAAAAGTTTATATTTTATCTGCTCAAAAGTTCAATTTACTATTTTTTTACTCTTCTTTAATTTTTATTTTTCACTTTACTTTATATTTATATATATTTTTGGCTTGAATTTATTTAAATTTATGTGTTTTTTAAAACCCATGTCGACTTTGATATAATTAAAGTATTTTATTCTTTATTTAATAATGTCGGCTTTCAATTAATTAATTGCCAACTATAGGGAATACCTATTGGTGTAATGAGAAAAGAAGTCATCTTTAATTAATTAAATTAAAAATTTTATATTTTATCTGCTCAAAATTTCAATTTACTATTTTTTACCCTTCTTTAATTTTTATTTCTCTCACTTTATATTTATATTTTGTTGGTTTGAATTTATTTATATTTATGTATTTTTTTTACCCACGGCTTTGACATAATTAAAGTTTTTTATTTTTTATTTAATAATGTTAGCTTTCAATTAATTAATTGCCAACCGACTCACGTCATTACAACCTTTCACCTCCCCCCAGATGCCAGTGTAGAGAACACCTATCAATGTAATAATTACTAGCATTGATATCTTAAATACATTTATCTAAAATATGTCGAGAGATATCAATCTCAAGGTACCTATATTGTGATGTATGTTAGATAGACACCTCGACATTGATATCTCTTAGTGTATTTTAGATAAATGTATTTAAAATATCTATGCTAGTAGCACCCGTAGGTGTGGCACACATATTTAATAATAAATACCAATTAATGCATCATTTCATATTCATCCAAATAAGAAATATATATCACATTCAATGATAATTAAATAAAATAATTTAATATATATCAAATTGTGAAAATGAATATAATATATGTGATATTAAACATGTAACATTATTGTAGTTCTAACGACTCGAGTAACATTATTTTACATGTGAGATGGCCAAAAATGTTAACCATGGTCTTTCTGTATACCCTATATCAAATATTGCTTTAGAAGGAATCAATCCTTGTGATTTATGTATGGATAATTCCCAAGCCAGTCTTAAAGGTAGTTGTTGTGTCCGTTCCCTTTGTATTAGTATAATTGGAATTGTATGTGGAGTTGCATCTATAAATAACATTCGAGAGTAATTATCAAATTCTACCATAACATATGTAGGTGCCTCTGATGGGAAACTTTTAGGTTTGTATACTATACTTCAAATATATCCTAGAGATCCATTTTCAAGTCTTGCTTCTATCCATAGATAGAGGTTAACATCACCCTTACATCCTTACATATTAATAACTTTATATCTAATTTATCATTCTGACCTCCTAATGGATTGGCACTACTTATTCTAGTAGCAATGCTCTATGCAATCGATCCTTTTAATGATTTTAATATCATTTTTTTATGATTTTTAACATTATCATTTGTTGTAAATAAATGAATTGCATTTTCAAAATCTTCCCTAATGCTTGGGTGTAATACAATATTTGTTATTGACATCAATAATTTCCAGTCATCAATAGATGGATGTGCATCTCTAAGATTTGTGAGCATATGTTGAAACCTTTTTTGGTTGTCACTTTCCATGTATGTTACTATTGTATGGTGCTTTATCACTCATAGGAGGTAGCTGACCCAAATCACTTAATAAAATGATTGATCTACCTCTAAAACTCACATTTTCATTTTCTGGAAATGCTTGACAAAGTCATGCATCTATGTTCTGTAAAATTTTTTCTCTAATGAAAATCATTTCATCAATAAACATGTATTTTATATGCCACATTTTTTCTTGAAAACTTGTGAATCTTGTTCTTTCTAATTCTAAAAATGTTGTGATTGGGATTCATAGTGTTGAGTAGATTGTCATAGCACCAATATTAAATATTACAACTCTAGTTGGTGCAAGTAATAGAAGTGGACAACATTTCATAGTTGATGATTCATTTTCAAAAGCTTCACCAATGGCACCGATTAGATGTGATTTTCTTATTCCTATTGTTTCTTGAATTATCATCCATAGTGGTGCGATATTATGAGTCTGAAAAAAATGTCTCATGACTATATCAAGTGCCTTTTTTTATTTGTTCCATATGAAATATTACTTGTTATATCATCCGGTATGAGTAACTCATTGTCTTTCATTATGCTTATGAAATTTATAGCTAAAGTTGTGTATTCTTCTCCTTTATATTTATGATTCCATGGTGCTTGTCTATCAAGATCTCTTCTTTCCAACATATCTAATTTTGATACTTTCATAATTAACCCACGATGTATCTTTGATATGATTTCTCACTCATGTTCCATTGTATTTTGATGAACTGATTGAACACCATCACATTCAATATCACTTTGATTTTTATGGTAATCTAGCATAGTATTTTGCTCAACATGCCAAGGATTGTAATTCAATGATTCCCATTTTGATGTTATTATATCATCATCAATTCCGATATCTCTTTTTATATTACAAAATGGCTTGTAAAGTAATAAATCTGACCAACATAAATCAACCTATTTTTTTGATTCTGACATTGACACTGTAGTAAACCTTGGGAACACTCTCACAATAGTTGTCACACTCTTGACCTCCCATTTATTATCTCACCTTATCTTGGGATTATATGACCAAAATCTAGCTATCTCTATAAGTGAAAAATTTTCCATTCAATAAGGTCTGTTCATGTATCCATCAATGAAATTTTTTAAAGTTTTATCATTTTCTAGTTCTTTAGTATGTGTCATCAGTTTGAATACTTCACTTAATGAATTTTATTAATTATATTTATAAATTGGACTATAAAAATAAAAATTAAATTTTATTATAGTACACTTAAAAAATATATCAATAAAAACTTATTTTTGAATGAATTTTTTTTAAGTTTATCAGGTGAGTCCTTTTACAACTAGAGAAAGGGTCCATTATTTAAATTTTAACAACCATTTATATATTTATCCACGTAAAAAATGTAGTCTTTGGATATCTCCATATGTTATAACTTATTACCAATAAAGTTTATTTTTATTTTTTATTTTAAAAAAAAAATAATTATCTATTCCAAAGTGTCCTTCATAATTTACAACAATTAATTTTAAAAAATAAATTAATATATATATATATATATAAATAACATAACTAGATCTATAAGACAAGAGGGCGATGGCTGTGGCTGGAGGAGAGCATGCGGGCAACCCGCCGACTGGTGAGCCGTCGGCAGACCCCAGGACTGAGGCTGCGCCACATGGGGAAAACAGTGTAGGATTTTCAACCTTTTATTCCAATGAGAGAGTAAAATTGAACAAAGTCAATGGGTGTTTACTGAGAAGGTAGGACCGACCAGTTCTGGTCATTCCACAGGAGACAATCCTGGAAGACATTGAATACCTTTCATCACACACCTTGATCTGCAAATTCCTGTGAATACGTATCCCTCAGGCAGCTCTAGAAGCCTGGATCAGGTGCTCATGGGCAGTCAATGGAGACTTTGACATTATGTTAGCAGGGAATAACTACTTCATGGTGAGTTTCTCTTCTGTGATAGACCATAATCGTATTTTTGAAGGAGGACCTTACTTCTATGAAAGAGTAGGTCTATTCCTCAAACCCTGGCATTCAAGGTTTAATACGGCTGAGGAATTGCCAGCGTGTGTCCTAGTTTGGGTGCGTCTTCCATGGCTACCATTGGGATTCTGGCGGGAGGACATCCTCAGATAGATAGCGGCTATGTTGGGCACACCAACAACGATAGCCCACCAATCTCTAGACAGGAAATTCATTACTTATGCTCGAGTCTATGTGGACATGGATTTGAATAAGCCTCTCCCGGATTCATTGGAGATTTGTATGGGCTCACTGAAATGGATTCAACAGATTGACTATGAATCCATTCCATTTAGATGTAGAATTTGCCATGTCTATGGCCATCTACATCGACAGTGCCCCCAGGCTGCCAAAGACAAAGGACCAATGTCAGATTCCTCAACTCCTTCTACTACCTTAGGCGGCAAGGGGGCTGGGATTACAGGCCAGAATGATAGAGCAAAAACCAAACCAGACAGGTTGAGTAAAGGGAAAAATCCAGCAGTTGGGAATTTGGCGCAAGGCCCAGCTAACCTCTTTAGTAGTGGAATGGATGACTTCGTACCAGTACGAAAGCATGCTATAGGTCAAGGGCAATGACGAGGAATTGTGGAGAGGCAGATTGATCAGGGATTTAACAGGTTTGAGGCCCTTGACAACATGGTCATTAAAGAGGGCTTTCTGATGCAGGACCCTGGCAATGAGGTGGAACAGCAGAACCAATGCTCAACACTTTTAGCCAGACTTGATAGAATGGACCAAGCGCCTCTGGCTGATTCCCTGAGACTGGAGGCAGGACAGTCGACTGATTTGCAGGAGTTGAAAGAGAAGGAAGTGAGATGGACAGATTTAGTGAAGGAAGGAGAGACAGGAAGAAAAGACAAAAATCTGGCTTTGGCCCTTGGATTAGTGCAAAAATAATTTAAAAAGGCCACTTCATCTGCTGCTCCTAAAGTGGGGAGAAGAAAAGACCAGGTCAAACTCAAAATTACAGGTGATTTATTGGTGGAATTTGGGGTTGTCAAGACCTTAGAGGAGCATTTTCCCCAATCCACCCAATGATAGTTTTATCTTGGAATGCAAGGGGTTTGAATAGCTGCCCCAGGCAAAAAGCTATCCATAGATTGGTGTGGGAGCACTCACCGGACATTTTTTGTATACAGGAGACTAAACTTTTAGTGGATTCTCTATTTTCTTGTATGCCAAACATCTGGTATAATGGGCAATGGCAATGTATAGGAGCCAGAGGTAGTTTAGGAGGACTAGCTATGGGATGGGATCAGAGGAAAATTCTGCCATTACATTGGATTTCCAATAATTCAGCTTTGTCAATGACAGCCTCATCTTTGGAAACCGGTGAATTGTGCCTGGTTACCACAGTGGATGCCCCCAGAGATATTGAGGGACAACAACAGCTTTGGGCGCATATCCGCTATGTTTGCCAATGTTTTCTGTTCTTGCCATGGATAGTAGCAGGCGACTTTAATGCAATAATGAGCCTGGAAGAGAAGAGAGGGGGGATAAACCGCTTAAGCCCCTCCTCGGAGTGTCTTCACCATAATGCTGCATCACTTCGCATCACGGATGTGAAACTTGCAAATGGGCTATTTACTTGGAGCAACCGAAGATCAGGTAATGCGGCCATTTCTTAACACCTTGATAGATTTTTAGTTTCATGTTTTTGGCAGTCTAGTACTTTCACTCTCACTTGTGAGATTTTGGATTGGAGGGGTTCGGACCACTGGCCTATCAAACTATCTATTGGTCAGATTTGTGGTCCTAAAAAGCCTCCATTTAAATTTCAGTTGATGTGGCTCCGTGACCCCTCCCTACATGACCTCATAGAACAATGGTGGAGACAAGGAGGTCCTGCTTTTGGAACAGCCATGTACTCCTTTCTGAAAAAGCTTCAATATGTCAAAAAGAAATTACAGATCTGGAACAGGAACTATTTTGGGAACTTACAGGGTATGAAGAGGAAAATGCAGAACCAGTTGGACGGCATAACTAGGCAAATAAGAGACTATGGCTTCTCAAAGGACCTTCGCCTGGAGGAATCTAGAGCAACAAAAGAACTTGCTGAGTGGGAGCTTTGAGAGGAGATTTTTAGGAAGCAGAAGGCACGCAATGACTGGCTACAAGAGGGAGATAAGAATACGGCCTTCTTTCATAGATTTGTTCAAGGAAGACGAAATGGAAATTTTATTACCTCTCTTCTTACACAGGATGGGATGCACCTCTCTTCCTCTCAGGATATTAGCAGAGAAGCGGTTCAATACTTCTCTGACCTCTTTGCTAGCGAACCACTGCTGGATGAAAGGGCAGAAAATGCAGTGCTATCCTGCATTTCATCCTTGGTGGATGATAGAATGAATGAAGGTCTTATGCGCCCAATCGGAGTGGTGGAAGTGGAGGAAGCATTGTTCAACATGAAGAGAGGCAAGGCCCCTAGACCAGATGGATTCCCTACTGATTTTTTTCAAGAATAATGGGATATAATTAAGTAAGATTTGTTGAGTGTCATACAGGAATCCTACTTAAGCAAGGAAATGCTTAGAGCTTTGAATGCTACATTCTTGGTGTTAATCCCAAAGAAGGAGTAGGCGAATAAGCTTGAGATGTTTAGGCCCATTGCGCTTTGCAATGTGGTTTATAAAATAATTACTAAGCTTATAGTGCAAAGACTAAAAGGACTCCTCCCCAATCTTATTTCTTAGGAGCAAGGAGGTTTTGTAGCTGGTAGACAAATTTTAGATGGAGTGGTGATAGCATCAGAAGCTATCCACTCTATGAGTACTTCACAAGAGAGAGTGATGTTTATTAAGCTTGACCTTGCGAAAGCCTATGATAGAGTTAGCTAGAGATTTTTACACAAAATTTTGGAGGCCTTTGGGTTCAAGCAAGACTGGATTAGCTGGGTGTTCAATTGTGTTGCCATGCCTTCCTTCTCGGTTCTTGTTAATGGGGCACCTACAAAACTTTTTAGAGCCTACAGAGGTCTCCGTCAAGGAGATCCACTCTCCCCATATCTATTTATTCTCGTGGCCGAAGGGTTTAGGTGGCTCTTCAAGAGTTGAGTCTCCCAGAATCTGATACAGGGATGGAAATGGGAAGGTGAGCTTGCCACCTTGTCCCATCTCCAATTCATTGATGACACTATCCTGGCAGGTAATGCATGGGTAAAGGAGGCGAAAGCTTTTCGAGCAACACTGGATAATTATTTGGCGGCCTCAAGGTAGTGGATTAATGAATAAAAATATTTGATATTCTTCTTTAATACCCCTGAGTCTATTCAGAGGAGAATTGCTACTACACTTTGGTTCCAGATTCATACACTACCAGTGGTGTATTTAGGTGTTCCCATTGTGGTGGGACGATAGCCAAGGTTATTTTGGAAAAATATTCTAGATAAACTGAGACAGAAGGTAAGCCATTGGACTTATAGATGGCTTTTTACAGCAGGTAGAGTGACTCTGCTCCAATCAGTTATCCAAGCTCTTCCTATATACCGATGCATGGTTCAGAGTGCGCCGGTCTATTTTTTAAAAGAGTATGATGCACTTTCTAGGAGGTTCTTGTGGAGTGGCAATTTTTAGAATTCTAAGTGGAGTCTCATTAATTGGGACACGGTATGTAGCCCAAAGAAAGAAGGCAGCCTGGGCTTGCGTTCGGCTATTTTAGCTAACCAAGCACTTGCGACCAAACTCTACTGGCGTTGGTGCACTTACTATTCTTCCTTGTGGGCTCGAATCTTGACTACCAAATATCTTTCGGGCATTAACCTTCATGATATAGCCAGAACACCTATTGAGGGGAAAGGATCGATGATTTGGAGTACCCTCAAGCTTGGAGCGCATTTGGTTAAAAATGGTCTTTTTTGGGTTTGCAACAGTGGATCGAAGGCCTTATTCTGGGAAGACTCTTGGGATGGTGCGCCACCTTTGCTTCACTCACATCCTCATCTGCATTCTCTTGCGGACTCCTTTAATGCTGTAGGATGGAATACTATGATATAATACAAGGAGTCTTATAATATGGGAACGAGCATTGGCTACAGGTGGAAACATTCTTCTGATTGGCTACCTGGAGGATCGAATGAGGAGAGGATTGTTTTATCCCAGATCTTGGATGCTAGAAGATGTAGTGCGCTGCAGGGGCATGATACTCTTGGTTGGAGTGGTGATGTAACGGGTCAGTATTCTGTGGCTGCAAGATACAGGACCCTGATTGAGCAAACGGTGGAGATTGGACAGTTTCAGTGGGGAAAGAATATTTGGAACCGATGGGCTTGGCCCAAATGCAATTTTTTTCTTTGGTTGCTCACACACAAGAGATGTCTCACCTGGGACAATCTCCAGAGGAGGGGCTTTTAGGGACCTTCTATTTGTTTTTTATGCTATAATAGTGAGGAAACTGGAGTTCATCTCTTTTTCCAATGCTCTTTTGCTATTCAAGTGTGGCACCTATGGTGGAGGGCGTGGAACATTCCTTGCAGGCACGTCTCCAATCTTAATCATTTCTGGTCTCGTTTGGGAGAAGCTCCAATTAAAAATGCCCTATTTCAGAATGCCTGGGCGGTGGGTCACTCCTTCATTCTGTGGCACTTGTGGCTCAAAAGGAATCGATGCATCTTCAGGGGAGAACGGCTGGAGTTGGGTCTGTTGTGGCTCAAAATAACCAACACTCTCCAAGAGACCATTACTGCTAGGGGCGCGACAGATTTTGCTGGTGATCTTGGAGTAGAGGCTGTTTGGATGCACCTGGGTGTAAGTTTGCACAAGGCTAGAATGGATATGGATGGTAGCAATTTGGCGAATGGGAGGAAGAGACAGGTATGGCCTGTTAACAGAACTAGGCGCTGGAAGTCCCCTGTGGACGGTGTTTTTAAAATAAATATCGATGGATCCTCTCACGGGAACCTAGGATCGGCTGGAATTGGAGGAATCAGGCGAGATAGCTCAGGTAACATTCAATTTTTATTCTCCATTTACAAAGGCTGTCATACAAATAATCAGATGGAAGCCGAGGCTATTCTGGAGGTTGTGAAAAATTGTTGTGTTCACAGTCATCTTAATGTCATTTGTGAGTCAAATTCACAAGTAGTGATTAATCTGTTAAATAAGGATATTTTTGATAAGGTTGAGTGGAATTTAAAAGTCATTATTCAATAGATTAGGCAATTTAGTCAGTCCTTAAATTCAATTTCCTTTCAACACATCCCCCGAGAGTGGAATGGAGTGGCGGACACTCTAGCCAAGTGGGCCTCGGAGAATGGGACTTCTTGGAATATCACTGAACTGAATATGCTTCCTGTGAATATGTGTCAAAAGCTGGTCCAACTGGTGGATCAGGAGAAAATCTTGTAATTGGAATCTTGTTTGGTGCTTAGTAAATTTTTACCCCCTTTTGAGTTAAACAACATAACTAACCAATTAATTATTTAAGATATAACTATTTAAAGAATATGAATGTAACTAATAAATTAACTAAAGGAATGTAACTAACCTATATATATATATATATATATATATATATATATATATATATATATATATATATATATATATATATATATATATCTTACTTAAATAATTATATATAATTTTAATATAACTAACTAATTAACTATTTAAAATGTATTTTGATTCATTTATGTATGTATAATTATCCAACCTAGATATCTTATATATCTTTCTTAAATACATATATATAAAGCATTCAAACTTTTATGTAACAATTTTAAAATACGATAAATCTATTTAATTATTAATTAATAAAAATAATTTATCCATATATTTTAATAAAATTATATAAAATATTAATAACTATATAATAAATATATAACTCTATTTTAATTTTAAATAAAATAGATCAATATTAAAAAATATTTAAATTTAAACTATATATTATAAATTTACATATACATAAAAATAATCACAGATATCAAATATTAAAAAATATTTAAATCTAAATCATATATTATGAATTTACATAAAAATAAAAATAATTATAGATATCAACTTATTTATTATGGACTTTGAAAATAAAACATAAAGTTATGAATTTAGAAGTCTATAATAAATCATAAAATTGCGGACTTAATAAAATAAAATAAAAAACTCTAAAACACACATTGAAATACCAGGGCACACAGGAATGGTGGCACAACAATATAACTTGAGGATAAAGTTTTCAGGAGAGCTAGGTCTACTTTTCTATTTTATGTTTTGTTATTCGTATTTATAAATATTTTAAATCCTTTCATATATATATTCAAATAATGCATAATTACATATTTTTTGATTCGCTGATTAGTATTTTATTTTATTATTATGTTGGCTTAAAAAAAATAAAAGTGAACAACTCATGTCATTACACTCTTGGATACCATTGTGGGTTACGTCTCTTGGCATAACAAAAATAAAAGTGAACAACTCACGTCATTACACCCTTGACTGCCATTGTAGATTACACCTCTCGACGTAATTATTTTATATTTATATTTTTTATCTTTATAATATAATTTATATTATTACGTGAGGTGTGTATAATAATAATAATAATAATAATAATAATAATAATAATAATAATATTATTATTATTATTATTATTATTATTATTATTATTATTATTATTATTATTATTATTATTTTGTTATTATTATTTGTTTTTAATCAAGTAAAACTATAATTTTAATATTGTTTTGTTTACTTAAATAATATATCTTATAATATTGCTGATCTTATTACACACACATATACATGTATAATACAACATAAATTATATATTATAATGGATATTTTTTATAAATATATTTTATTTGTTTAATATAATCCATTTTTTTAATATAATTTTAAAAGAAATAACTCACATCATCATCATTATCATAGGGAGACACAAATATCACATATGTAGTTCGTATTTTCTATCATGTCAACTTATAACTATTGGTTTGTAACGATTTTAATAATAAATAATATTCACTCATTTACTCATTAATTTTCTTGAACAATAATGTATAATTTCACAATTTTTTTCTTTTTAGAAATTTATTTTAGAAATGGATAAGAGGGAGAAAATTTTAATTTCTTCTTACAATAATTAAACATCCACAAATCTTTTCTTTTTTTGGTTTTTTTAATCTAAAATTTTCATTTTTCATTCCTAATATAGATTCATTTGAGGAGTTTAAGAGAAGATAAATATTCACTATATTAATTATCCATATAATCTATAAATTAAATAATAACAAGATTTTTCAAAAAAATATTTTCATATTCATTTTACAATAAAAATCAAGGTATTAGAAGATAATAGAGAAGAGATGGTGAAAGAGTTATTTTTTTTTTCAATCAAATATGGACAATTTTTATTAAACTTTATTTGATTTTAATTCAATATAATGATATAAGAAGCCTACCTCGTCTCCACCATTTGTCAAGCTTGCCATAACTGCCCAAGCTTCATGAGGGTATCCTCCACACAAGCTCCTTCCCCACTTCCTCCAAAAGGATGACCAACAAAAAATAATACCAATTGTAAAAATAAGAATAAATTCTAAATTTCTTATTAAAAGAAATTTCAATCCAACTCAATAAATTGGAGAATACTTTTCTTACAAGAATCATCTCATTTCTTACAAGTCTATACCTCTTCTTAATAGCCTTACAAGTCCATATGAGCTTACTTGTCCAAGTTGAAAACTTAGGACAAAGTCAAAAAAGTCGTTTACACTCAATAATAACTTATCTTACATTATCTAAATTTACACTCCACAAGCACATCCACTCACTATACTCTAGGTCCTCACTTAACTCCTCTAGCCTTCATAGAGAGGCTCGACACAAGTTGCTAATAAAATCCATTATAAAATTCCTCATAATTTATGTGGATCTAAATATTTATTAGATTATGATTTAAATAATAGATATTGTTCTAGTTATATTTTAACAAGTAAAACTTTCAAAATAAGGGAGGGGACAACATTTGAATTCATACACATTTGAAGGCACATAAACATAGGCAAGCAAACGATGAAAACAAGGTCACATAGGTTCAAACACAGGGAATAATTTATTCTCTCCCCCTTATAAAATCATATCCTCAATGCATCAAACCAACTCAAAGGGTGGAAGAACCACACACTCTTAGATACATACCAAATTACAATTACTGTAACATAAGCCATCATAAATACAATAACAATTATCACTTATTTTTTAATTTATAGAGATTTGATTATAAATTATTAATGTTCTTATACTTGTTAAATTATTCTTAAGGATTTCTCTTTAACATTTAAGACTTATCAACATCTTTTGTTATTATTGTAAAATTAATTTTATTATAATTAAAAACTTTTTTAAGTTAATAGCTAACATTAATCTCCTTAAAGCATGTCACATAGTGCTAAATTGTCATATTACCATACTGTCATACTATCATATAAATTTATCATAACCAACTAAAACCTAAAGATATTATGTCATTGTATAACACTAATATGTAGCATGTACAATTAATATACTTTTTTGTTTTGATGACATCATGATTAGGCTATATGTCATTCCATGATGAGATTGCACTTACTAAGATCAGTACCATTCCATGGCCAAAATATACTAAGCAACATTGAATAACATTAAGCAATATAGACTAATATTGATAACTATTATCTATCACAAATCAACTAATATCACAAAATGTTGTTGTCAAATTATCTGAAGGAGTATGTGTATAAGTATCAATCTCTTGTATGATCATATAGAATAAATCATGTGTCTTCCCATGGTGAAAATACAAGGTGAATAATAAGTACTAAATCATGCTAGAACCACATAAATTAATACCAAGCAATACTGAGAAATAAAATCAACTGTCATCTAAATTGAACAATATCATGGTTGAAAAAACCAAGTAATCTCTGAGCTCTACAATTAACTTCTTTAGACCTCCCAATAAATAATAAAACATGAGATATCACAAAATCATGTATAAGATAATATAACCTCCTCAGACCTTCCAAAAATAGGATAACAAGTGCTTTAGATAAATCTTGTATGAAACCACCACGTCTGGTGGGTGGGAAGATGGCTCAAGACTTGACCTCACAAGTTAGATCATCACACCCTCTAAATATATTCTAAGCTACTTCTTCTCCCCATACATGTAATAGGTATAAAATGTTCACATCATGACATTCAAAAAATCAATGTTCAAACATAAAAGAAAAAATAAATCTCACCAACATAATCAAATCAAATGCCAAATGGCCTTAAAGAGACATTTAAAAATAAATACTAAATATCAACAAATCATCTCAATTATGTAATATAGTGAGATTCAAACATTCACAATGTAAAAATTGAAATTACAATCAAAGTAATTCAAAACTAACAAAATATTTATGCAAAAGAAAATTTAGATTCAATAGAACAAAGTGCTAGTTTTAGAAAACAACTTAAAATAGAAACCAAATTAAAATAAAATAGGGCACAATAATATCACAAATAGTGCACATTACAACACTATGTGGTTAAGAAATCCACCCAAATGAAGAAGGAATAATAAAATCCTCAATTACCTCCTGAAGGTAAAGAGGAAAACATGACTCTCTCTATATGTTTCCCAAAGGTTCACAAAGTTGCATCAAATATAAATCACAAAAGTTGTTCTTTTAACAACCACTAAAGGGTAGGTGAAGGAACACATCATTTATAAGGTGAACATTATGCATGAAGATCCCATGGGGTCTAAGACACTCATAGTGCACCCACCTAAAATAATCAAGTGGCTACCTTGTGCAAAGGGGAAAAGTGGGGTTTCAGCGTACAATATACTCCAATTCTGACCCTGTGATCCAGTCCAGACCAATATAAACATAGTTATACTTCACCCTCAAACCCCATACTTATATTAGTACCCAAATACTAGAGTAGCAATGTAGGGTTACATAACACAACACATTACTACATAAAAATAATTTTAACTTATACATTATATGTTTACATGAACAAAAGTTACTTTACAACACATTTTCATAATAGGAGTTGCACACAAGGTAATTCACAAACATATTCACATTCACAAGAGCAAAATTGGACTTAACAGCATAATATCATATTGTTCCATGACATACACACTCTATGATCTCATAACAATGTTGTTTACATAGATAATATTTATTATTTATGAGGTTTGTTACATATACAATGATGCAAGGGTTCCCACAATATGTTAAAATCACACATGTACATAACAACTATAAAACTTAAGGGTACATGTTTGGATTAATATGCATTGTGTACATCAATTACGATCACAACATAATTATACAATTTACTAGAATCACACAAGGTCAAAGAAACCTCATTAGTCCAATTGATATACATATGTCATCCCTAATGACATTAATGACCATCTTCATCAATCCAACTGATGGATCTATGCCATCCCTGATGACATTTTGGTAAATTATCTACCATTTTCATATCCATAAGAAGAATATTAATGGAAAACCTTTGTGCATAGTATCAAAGTGCCTCGTATGAAAATATTCATATCTTTCCTACCAAACCAACCTGGAATTTAATTACTCCAACTAAAATTTCTCATTGTGAATGTCTCTATCACTACAACAGTTCCTAAATCTACATTGTCCAAAAGTGTCATGCTATAATATCTCAACAACTTGTCATGAAGCAATTGACCATCTATGAAGTATCTGCCATATAAAAAATCACATCTAGTATACTACCTATGTGTAGGAAGTCTCATGAGTCATACTAAATAATTAAAAGTGTACATTTTGTTTTTTGTTTCTTCAGCAAGGTAGCTAAATAGGTCATACAAAGTTTTCCTAGAGTTCCTAGTGTTAAATCCATACTCTAATAGCAAAATGTCATGCAAAATTTTTTTGTCCCAAAATCGATATATTTTTTCTCCTTACTTCAGTGTTATTTATTTATTCACTATGGTTGCTTAATGTTTAACCATTGTGATTCAATCAACACAAAATTGAAGTGTGACACACATAATTATTACAAAATTTATTTAATACATTTGATTGCAACCACAAGGATTCTCTAAGATTAAAATATAAGCAGAAGATGTTAAGATCAATGTGATTCCAGAAATTAATAAATAATATATTGATTAATGAAGTGGGATGAGTCACTTACTAAGAAAGATTGAATTATAATTGCTTGATTTAAAGAATCAAAAAATTATTCACATATAACCGATCAATAACTTAATAGAACAAAGTGAGTTGAATAATAATCAATTAATATATGGTCACCAATTTAAGGTTCATTAAGGGAGAGTCATCTAACAGTAACAAAAATACTCTTAAAGCACTCAGATCAAGGAAACCAACAAATTTAAAGTGAACTAGTTGATAACAACTTCATGATGATTAAATTAAATTTTTAATTAATTAAAATTACCGATAAATATAATCCAACCACATGTAAAAACTCAACACAAAGGAAGACAAAAAACCCCTAATCTAGTCTAAGAACCTAGATTTGATACCACCACCATAACATGGGTCGCTGATCCAAAACTCTGAAGTTCTGGTTGATAAATATCTCAATAACATAGAAATAACATAGTAATAATGAATTCTCTAAGAAGAGATGTAGTATTACTCAAGATCGCAATACAAATATATGCTTATCTTTGGGAAGAGATGTCTGTCTTCACATTTCAGGTTACCTCTTCATTTATACACAATTTGAAAGCATGGGGAGGATGTGGAAGGTCACCAATCTCGAGGGAGATGAAGTGGTATGACTTCCAATATTTAAAACAATACAAAATTTGAGGAATTACTATTTTTAAAAACTTACTATTTTTAGACTGCACTATTAAAATTGAAATTTGAGGCACTTCCATTGGGTTTTTGGGGGTCAAACTTCATTGAGCAAAGCTCAATGTCATTTCACGATGTTCTCCTCATTCTTAGCTTTCCAACGGTTCAAACGGCGATTCAGTTGGAGCTACGGTGCAAAAGTTATGGCTCCTGAAAGTTCCATCATCAATTGGGGTGGAATTGTCACCCGAATTGTTGCCTAAATTATTGTGATGACCTCCACCATGAGACATCATCATTAAATAAGAATTAGTGATCTAAGCCAATAAATAAACTAGTACATCACTTAGAATAGCTTCTAAAGATCTAGTCATCTACTCAAAATAATGACACATCTTAAGGTCATCAATCACAATATAAAACATCAAAACTTAGGACAACAACAACACACCCCACTTCTAAGTTAAGTAAATTGGGTTCAGAAATACCTTTATTTTAATTTATAACAAGACATAATTTTTTTATAAGTCTTAGAACCCATTATTTAAGCTATAATTAAAATGTTTAATGCTTTGGAATAATTTAGTTTGAAATAAAATGATGATTTTTTTAGCTTGATGTCAAGGTTGAGGGGTCCCTATCCCAAAAACATATATATCATATAAATCTAGTAGGTTTGGCTTATCAATACAAATTGTTAAGGCATTTTCCCTTCCAAAATAATAAATTACCAAAAGTTTCTAAAATAAAAAAATACCAAAAGTTTTTTGAACATAACCATAGCCTATATATAGAAATATTAACAAAAAACCAAAAAATAGACTCATAGAACACCTTCCTACCTATCTGTTGCACACTACATAAAAGATAATCTAAAAATTAATCCAAAATGACCACTTTTATAGTCTTACCATCATTAACCATCAAATACCCTGATTCTGATGGCTTGTCTCTCTTCTTTCAATGGGAAACAAGCACCTCCTAGTCTTTATCTTATGAGGTTGGACAAAACATTACCAACTCTTCACTTGTTTGAGAACCTACAACCTCCTTCGCTTGAAGAAACTTCAACCTCCTCTTAATTTCCCCTACTCTAGCTTTTCTTTACCTTTATTTTTCCACCAAGGTAGCTCCTAGAACAGACCCCTTGATACTCCTTTCGCCAACCACTTTATTTCCTTCACTTGCTCTGGCATCTATCTCTAAGCCTACCAGACTTTCATTTATGATATAGCTAGAAAAATATCCTCAATAATAGGAAACACAATGACCTTTGTCCCTTCTTTTTCTCACCAGAACATACCTCTTCTACTTCTTGGGAAAAATTAACCAAAGTCAAGAATCTAGCTTCCAACAACTGGAAAATAGACAACAAAATGAAACCCAAGTGATCTTTACCTAAAAAAGGCATCATTGAAAAGGGGCCTAAGAAAAGTGAGTCAATTTTTGATAGGAGACCCTCCCTATGCTCTGTCTAGATGAATAAGTCTACCAATGCTTTAATTTGATCTTTGTCTATCATCACCAAGAAAAGATTACTAGAAAACAATGATGTTAGGTCCAAATTTACTCACACCCACCTAATGATTGCCAACATCTGCACCCCCATCACATTCTCAACAACCTTTACTACTTCCTCAATAGGAATCCAAGAGACATTAAACAATCTAGTCTTGGATATATTACCCAAAAAACCCATCTCTTGAGTTTTTACTGCACAAAATATTAGCGACCATCTTACTAACTCCACACAATCTAGTTCCATGCTTGACAACATAACCTAGCCACAGACTCCAATACAAATACCACCCATGACTCCCATTTCAAATATATCAAAGCATCTTTACATTACACACAAAAAACCATCATGAAACTAATTAACTTACATGTTTACCTTAAATGAGATCATAAATGACACTACCTTCACCTTGCCATCAACTCATTCTCGATAAAAAAGAAATGGCTACCACCTCGATTCATAATTTAATCAAATGAAAACATTTATAACCTCAATTTTTTTAATTTTTAAATATTTAAAAATTAAAAATCAAAAGAAAATCTTATCAACCCCTACATAGTCTCCCCATCCTTCTCTAACATTATCCACTCTAGCTGATATTAGTTAATTTATAGCCATATTCACCAAAAAATTAGCCACTTGATTGCTTTTATAAAATCAATGTGATCACTTACAATCCTTAAATTGATCTAGCTTAGGCTAGATAATTGCCAAGATATTCTCTAATTTCCAAGATTTAGCCTTATGATTTTTTAACATTTGAATTACCACATACGAATCCCCTTCAACCTCTAGAAATGAAATCCCACATTTTAAAGTCAACTCAATACCTACAACCAGAGCCTGAGCCTCTAATTCATTATTCATTCCATCTGGTAACTTCAAAGACATTTCTCTCATTAAAGATACATTGCAATCCTTAATAACACAACTAGTTCCTGAGGTTCCTAGATTCCCTCTACAAGCTCCATCAAAGTTGAGTTTAAACCACTCTAGTTGTGGAGGAGACTAGATTACTTCCTTTCTACTCTTATTCTTCTTATCTACAATTGACCCTTTAAAGGGGGGAGGCTTTATATATTTTTAGTTAACACACATATGCATATCCCATTGGGTCAAGAATCCTTGCTTCCACTGAATTTGAGAAGACACTACTTTTGAGATAAAAATTTCCATTTCTCTTAAAACAACATGTAGTGGGCATTCTTCATTTTTAAAAATGTGGGCATTTCTTTCTTTCTAGATTGTCCAAATTGTAATAACTAGGCTACATCTTCATAAGCTATAAATTGACTATTTTACATCTCCCACCAGCCAAGAGGAAAAGGCTTGATAAATATTAGGTGGTCAAGCCCATGCCTAATTGAATTTATTGTAGAGCCATATCCAACAACAATTGGCAAAAGAGAAACTGAAAAATAAGTGGTCTATCACTTCATCCTCTATCTCACATAAACAACATCTCAAATTCCCAACAAAGCCTATCTTCTTCAAGTGATCTTGAGTGAGCACACAATTATGAACTTCTAACCTTGCAAACACCCCTAGATTTTATATCCCTTCCTTATCCCAACAAAGAATATTCACCCAAGCCAAGGAAACATCCATCACTTTAGCCATCTGATATACAAGTCTAACTGAACAAACTCTAGTTTTAGCACTAATCGAATGGAGTTAGTCTTCCTTATTATTTAGAAAGATTTTCTTGATCCAAAGGCTATCTTTCAAAGACTTAATTTCCTCCTATGGTGCTGGGAGATCCAACGACCTTTTCCAATTATAGACTACTCATGAATCATTAAAACCATGATCCATATAGTCTTCCACCTTAGTTCCCCAAAGATTTTCTAAAACATATTTGATCTGAAATCCTTTAAAGTTTTTTGCCAAAGGTCGATGACCATTCCAAAAATCCTACCAAAATTCTTCTTTCCTCTCATTATTAACTGTCCAAGATATATGCAATGATATGATCAATCTACATTTCAACATGAAGTTGTAAATATGAGATATTTTAGGAGGGTTAATTACTAAAACTATGCTTTTCATGGTTTCAAAATCAAGATACTTAGCTTGAAGAAGTCTACACCATAATCTATTAGATTCAGTTAACATTTTCTAGACCAATTTCACCCCCAAGGCAAGGTTCTGAAGTTGAAGATCTTTTATACTTGCTCTACCTCTCTATTTCCTTCTACACACACTCTCCCATTTCATCAATAAAATTTTATTTTCCTCACCTTAACCTTTCCAAATAAAGTCTTTCATAACCTTATTAATTACTCTAATGAATTGATCCATGGGATGTAGCATAGAAAAACAATAGGTTGGGAGATCACTAAGAATAACTTTAATCAATGTGATCTTAATTGCAAGGGATATCCACTTACTTTTTCATGTATTAAGATGGGATTTAAACCTCTCCAATAATTCCCTCCATAATTCAACTTTTCCAACTCATTTGAATAAAGGAACCCCCATATACTTGCTAGGGAGTTAACCAATATTAAAACCTAAGATCCTACTTAAATTGCATTCTTCTTGATGCCAACAATTGATAAAATAAATTTATGACTTACCTTAATTCACTCGTTACCCAGAAGCTTCTTCATATATTTTCATAATTATTTTTAACTCCATCGCTTATTCTACCACCACCTTCTTAAAGAGGAAAGTATCATCTGTAAATTGCTGATGTGTGAGAGTTTTTGTATTGCCCACGATTTAAAGATCTTTCAACCTACCCCTTTCTTGAGCCTTTGGCACTACTCTGCCTAAGGATTTTACCATAAAGATAAAAATAAAGGGGGATAGGGTATCCCCTTGCCTTAAGCCTTTAGAAAAAAAACCCTAATGGACGTCCATTAACCAACACCAAAAACTTAGGACTTGAAATACAATTAAAGACCCATTCACACCAATATTTACTAAAGCCAAATTTCAGAAGGATCTTGAACAAAAACCTCCAATTCACCCTATCATAAGCTTTACTTATGTCCAACTTTACCATAATGTCTTTTTAATGATAATAAAATAAGGAATGAATAATTTCATGAGCTACTATAATCCCTTCTTAAATGCTCCTACCTAACACAAACCCAACTTGCTCATTAGAGATTAATTTATCTAGAAGAGGTTTCATTCCAAAAGCAATGGCCTTAGAAATAATATTGTAAACCATATTACATAAATCCATTGGTTTGAAATCTTAAAAATAATATTGAGATTCACCTTTATAGAATGAAGATAAGAATGTCATAATCAACTCTGTAATTATCCTTTTTTTTTTTTGTTCTGGATTCTTCCACCATCTGTCACACATCAACTCCCACAACTCCCAGAAGAATTGAAAAAATAATGCTAGGAAGCCATCAAGATTGGGAGACTTATCCTTAACCATAAAAAGAACCACCTTCTTTACATCTTCCATTGAGAAGGGTGACAAAATCTTTTCATTCATAGCTTGAGTAATCACAGCTAGAATAAGAGGTAAAAAGAAATTATGAGCTTTCTCATCTGAAAATTCTTCTTCATTCAGTAAATTTTGAAAAAATTGAGCACTTTCATTTTTAATTTCCTTTAGAGAATCCAAAACAACCCCTTGCCTAGATCAAATACAAGCTATCCTAGTCACCTTTCTTTAAGCTTTTACAGAGAGATGAAAAAAGTTGAGTTTCTATCACCATCCTTGAGCCAATTCTCCCTAGACTTAAGTTTTCAATAGATCTCTTCTCTACACAACATCTCTTCATAATCTCAAAGGAAGTATTTTTCTAGGTTATAAAATTATACATCCATACCCCCATTTTAAAATCTTCTCATTCGGCTTATCAAGCTCAGTTTCAATCATTACTTTTTCCAGAAAGATATTCTTGAAATCCTTTCTATTCCAAATCTTGAGTTTTCCTTTCATATATTGTAGCCTCTTACTCATCTGATACATTTTGGACCCATGAGGTAACAACCACTAATTTCACCAATCTTGAATCAAACAAAGAAGGATATCTGAGCTAGATTAATTCAAACTAAAAAAGACATCTATCAGAAGGTGAATCATATTCAATTTTCAAAGAAATTGGCCAATGATTAGAATTCACCTATGGTAGCACCCAATAATCCATTTTTTTATTTCTTTGGTTCCATATAGAAGAGATTAAAAATATATCCAATCTCTCTAGAATGTTTTCTGACCCTAGACACATATTATTCTAGGTGAACCAACCAGATTTTGGTTTAACATCTTCTAGCTCAATCTTCACAACAAACAAACCAAAGTCCTAAGAAAACTAAGAACCAAAAATCGCTCCTCCTTGATTTTATTTATAATTCAAAATGGCATTAAAATCTCCTAAAATATTTTTTTCCACCTAAAACTTACTTAACAAGTTAGAGAGTTATGACCACAAGTGATTTTTCAAAGAAGCCCCCTAAGGACCATATATGTTTAATAAAAGGAACTGCAAATCAGACTGAAAACTAGAAATTCTACACACATGCCAGTTTTGACCTGAATCAATTAATTCCAATTTGGTTGAAAAGTGAGACCAAAGGAAATCCAAGCCACCAGAGGCTCCTTTTGCTTCTCTAAAAACCCCTTCCTAATAGTGCCAAAGTGAACACAAAAAACTTTCTGATTATTCCCTATTCAATTTAGTTTACTAAAGCAATAAAATATCTAGTTTCTCCACACTGATCAAACACTTTATCAAGTGTCTCTTTTTAGGGGCATTTAGACCCCCAACATTCCAATAAATTACCTTCATGATTATAAAGGAGGTAATTTCACCCCCAACTTTACAACATCCATAAACGCTTCTAAAGTTCCCTTCTTACCTACAAGAACTTCACCTCTAATAAGATATATTTTTTGTTTTCCTTCCCTACTTACTTTTTGTTCCCCAATTAGGATGGGAAAGTTTATTCTAAGTTTGGGTAATAGAGATAATTTTCTTAGAATTCAGCTCCCCTTCTGAAACTTCTTCCAATTCCTCTTCTAAACTTGACACCTCCTCTTCTAAGTATAACACCTCCTTCTCTACTTCCCTTGAAAACTTCAAACTTTATCTAGGCAGAGAGTTCTACTATTTTTTAAGAACCAACGATCTAATTGATTGAGATTCTTGTTTGATAAATTCATAACCCTTAATCATCAAATATGGAGAAATTACAGCCATTGTTCCTAATTTTACCAATAAATCTTCAGTTTCACCTATCTTTTGAGAATGAAATTTCCAAGAAGCATCATCCTCCTTTCTCTGATCTCCTTTTTTCTCAAAACCCTTCTTACCGCTATTTCTCCCCTTTTGGAACTTCTTTGGTATCCATTGGGAAACCATCTAAACTAATTTGGTTTGAGGAGAGCTTTTAACTTTATTATATAATTTATGAATATGACCTAGTTGGTGATATTTGTAACATATAATATGGAGAAATTATAGCCATTGTCCCTAATTTTACCAACAAATCTTCAGTGTTACCTATCTTTTGAGAATGAAATTTCCAAGAAGCATCATCCTCCTTTCTCTGATCTCCTTTTTGCTCAAAACCCTTCTTACCCCTATTTTTCCCCATTTGGAACTTCTTTGGTATCCATTGGGAAACCATCTAAACTAATTTGGTTTGAGGAGAGCTTTTACCTTTATTACATAATTTATGAATATGACCTAGTTGGTGATATTTGTAACATCTAAAAGGAATAATTTCCCCATCAATCCTTTGATTCCAAATTCTTCCCTCTGTCTTGATTATAATATGCTTTGGAATATGTTGATCCAAATCAAGCACCACCCTAACATGGGCATAGGCTACCCTTTTGCCTTTGAGTGAGGATTATTCCACTTTCATAATCAGGCCCACCAATCCTCTCATTGCAATCAAACATTCTTCACTCCAATATTCTAAAGGCAAACCATAGAATCTTATCCACACTAGATAACTTCCCTTCCTAGCTTTTAGTGGGTAAAAATTAAGGCTCCAATTTTGAATCCACAAACCCACACCATTAAAATACTAGGATTTATTTTTGAAAACCTTTTCTTCCTTTTCCTTAGATTGAAAAAACACTACAAAAAATCCTTTAGGTAGAAATCTTACCAACATTGAGGAGCCCCAATGCTCCTTAATTCAAATTTTAACTACTCCAACATCTAGCCATTTTCCTATGCATTTAAAAATTAGGGCACAATCCATCAATTGATTAATCTTAGAGGTAAAAGGATCTGAGTTCCATTCTAAAGCCCTAGCCTCACCAATCTTCACCCCATCTCCCAACGATTCTAATATTTTCTCCAAAGTATCCTCCAACAATTTATCTTCTTCATCCATAGTCAATGATTGATTTATTTCCTTCAGACTGATCTCTTTTTCTTCCCTATTCACAATCAAGGAATTATGATTACCAACAACCTTATCCAAATTTTGATCCTGATTCCCTACCAATTTTTCTTTCCAATTAGAACCTATTTTGTTAAACTTTGCCTCTTCCTCCCACCATTCTCTATCCTCCTTAATAACTACCGCTAAAACCTTTATGTGATCTTTATTACCATGAATCCCCACTACCTTCCCCCTCAAACTAGAAGAATTTAAACTTGATTGATTTCCTGCCCCTAATTGCGACACAAAAAATTTTCCTTGCGCTTGTTGATGCCCTTTCTCCTATTCCTTCTCCTTCAAAATCTCCTTCTCCTACTCCTTGATGCACACCATTTCTCTCCACACACATTACATAAATGTTTATGTATTGAAATAAATGATGATTTTATTATGCATTTTAAACTAAATTTAGTAGACCAAAAATTGCATTGAAATTTTTTTTTGTAAATCGACTTCAAAAAACACCCTGTTAAAAATAAAAGAACTTGGGTTAAATTTTATTTTAATACTATACTATTAATTTTAATCTATTTTAAACTAATCTCAACTCTTATATTTAATAAATTTAATTTCTATGTATTTTATTTATGTCGATTCTAAATTGACTTCTAAAACAAGAAAAAGGTAGTGAAATTTTACTCCAGCAAGTACCTCACAAAACTCATTGAAAAAATGACTCCATATGGAAGTCAAATTTATTTTCTTAAAAATTACACATTTAATATCTAAATATAATTACTTCAAGTCTTATAATTTAAAACTCTTAAATTTAAGTATTTATTCAAAACTAGTGAAACGTCAAAACACATTAAAATAATTCTATAAAAATAAATAATAATTTTTTAATTTATTTTTTATTGAATATTAAACTATGTTTACACATTCATAAAATAAATTAATATTTTAAATCAAAAGTTTAAATTTATTAACCCTTACTTCTAAGTTACCATAATTTAATAAAATGGTTAATATTTAATCATTAATTTTTTATTATTTGTTATATAGTTAAATAACATCCAAAAGGATTTGGGAAAATTTAATTTACTTAATAGTGTCTAAAGATAACTTAAATGAAAAATTCAGAATTATGGTTATAAGATATTCTATTTTACATATAAATTTCATGTATGTATGTTTTAAATCTTAGTTATATATATGTTTTTTTATAATATAAAACCAAATCTATATATTGATTTATAAATATAAATATATATTTTATTTATATTATTCTTTTATTTTATATATTTAGTTTTAAATTTATATGCTTGTAGGCTCGACCGGCATATGCATGGTTGGCCTACAACACTAAATATCAATGGGGATAAGGGTGGTTGGCTGGCTAACCCCTTCCTTATGCCAATATGGATGGGGTTGGGGTTGGCTCAGGGGCCGTGCCCCCAAACCCCTCTCAAAACCTTTATTATATAAAGATAAATATATATAATTATTATTTTATTATTTAGTAATCTTTATAATATAATTTATACTATGATGTGAGGTATATATATACATATATATTATATTTTATAAAATAAAATGATATATATATATATATATATATATATATATATATATATATATATATATATATATATATAATTTTGTTGTTATTATTTTTTATCAAAGAAAACAATACTTTTAATATTATTTTGTTTTCTTAAATAATATATTGATTTTATAATCTCAATGGTCTTGTTTTATTTGTGTGATATATCTAAATATAACACAATATAAATTATATATTAGAATGGATATTTTTTGCAACTATATTTTATTTGTTTGAAATAAAATGTAAATTAATATGAGTTAAAAGAAAAGTAAATTTGAGGCCAAGAGTATGGGGAAGAGTCTTTACTGAATTAAAAAAGTGCCAATGCAAAAGTAAGAGTAGAAGAAAATCTTAAGGAATTGACTTTGGAAATTAATGCTATTAAAGAGGTCATAGAAAGTATCATAACTTTAGTGGCAAAATGAAACATTAAAAATATGGAGAAATGAATTTATTTGGAGGATTCTACAAGGAGGTTCAGAGAATTCTTCATGGCCCATTTTAATCTTACTGAAGCCATAAATGATAACTTGACCCATATTAAGAACTTCATGGAGAATAGTGGGAAAGAGTTGAGGGTGCACACACAAGTCCTGACCATGCTCAGAATAAATATAAATGATATCAAGGGGGTACAGAACACATTGTTAAGCATTGTTGAGCACACCATGAATATCAAGGACCATTTGCATCATTAGCACTAGGTGAAGAATACTAACCAACACAACAACCATCATATTGAGGAAGAAGGAGATGAACAGGAGGAATAACATCTGAGTACTAAACCCTTGTTTATTATGTTATGAACAATCATTAGTATTTATCTGTTTATTAGGGACCTTGTTAATGTATAAGGTTCCTATGTACGGGTCTCTAATTTTATGTAAAAGATTATTATAATATTCTTGAATAAAAATATTTAACTTATAAAAAAGAGAGAATTAATTTGAATAATAAGTGTAAAAGTAAATCCAATATCATTTTATCTAATTTTATCAAAATTAATAAATAGATAAAGACTAGTTAAACAAGAATCTTGTTTTTTTATAAATAAAAGTTTTATTCATGAAACTACTATAAAAATATTATAGACAATCATAATAACCATATTTTGGGACCTTATACATCAGCAAGGTCCCTAAATACCACTAAGAATAATATTCTACCATAACTAATTTACTAGATATTAGTTTTCATATTCTATTCTTCCTCTTCTTCTCTAGTGTTCTCCATCTGATGACTGGTGTGTTGATTGTTTTTATTCACACAATTCCAGTGATGCAGATGTTCTTTTATGTTCATTGTGTCCTCAATAATGCTTGATAATGTGTTATGCACCCATGTGATTTCATTTGTATTTATTCGAAGGATTTTTAGAATTTGTGTGTGCAGTCTTAACTCCTTTACACTATTTTCCTTGAAATTATTTATATAGATCAAGTTGTCATTTATGAATTTCATTAGATTAAAGTGAGCCATAAAAAATTATCTAAACCTCCTTGCTGATTCCTTTAAGTCTTTCTGTTATTTTATATTTTCATTATTTCGCTTGATCACTATGGTTTTGATACTTTCCACTACCTCCTTAATTGCATTAATCTTTGTTGCCAATTCTTTGAGATTATCCATTATTCTCTCTTCCACATTAAATTTTTCCCTATTGGGAAACATTTCTTCCCCATGCCCCCAACCCTTGTCTTGTTGAGTATCCTCTATCTTAATTGTAAACTGCCTCTTCAAAGGCCCTTCTTTTGTTGTTCCAGCCTATCTCTTTCCATTATCTGAACCCCCCCACCCTCCACCCCCACTCACAATTTTCTACTTCATTTATTTTTTGTTTTCTTTTATCCTCTTGCTTTTGATACCCACTCATTCTAATCCATCTCCTTCCCTCTTGGAAGGTGGCATAGAAGCGTCTACCCCTATGGATTGTTTCCATTTCCTCTTCTTGATCAAAGCTATTAATTTGATTTAATTCAACCTCTCTAACCTACCCTAGGCATCTTTGTTTTTTATGCTCCAACACTTGTTCCTTCATTGTCTCTTTTAGAGTTCTCATGTACATCTTGGACAAAATGGGGAATCTCCTTGGATCTATTTTATCCATTCTCCTCAGTGATTTATGCATGAATTTGATCCTCTCTTGCACCATTATGCTCTCCCATGATCTCTTGAGCTGGTTGTTTAGTTACAGCTCTAATTTTTTCTAGAATATTAATTGAAATTGTCTGCAACAACATTATCACCTATAGCAATACCATCATCACTTCCAATCTAGTTTCCCACCATTGTGTCAGTTTTACTAAGATCTAAAAATATTCTTCTATTTGTTTCTTACGTACACATGTATTTATTCATTATCTCTTCCATATTTTATTCATTCTTGATTTCATTTTATGGAAAGTGTCTCCCCTTACCACATATTTCCATCCTTTCTTGCAATCACCATACTTTCCTTTTCTTTCATTTCTCTCCTTGCCCGGTGAACTTAGGGACTACCTGATCGTGAGTTAATCTATGTAAGGTTTTTTTGATTTTTTAGTAAAAAAACTATTACTTCTACATCTCCCTAGCTAATGAACATATCTCCTACACTCCTCAGATCACACCATTCCTCCTATCCATGGATTTAGCAACTCAAACTTCCCTTCCTATAAATTTGTGCCTAAGTTATTTTTGGCTATTGCCTTCCTCTTCTCTATACTTCTACCTTTTAATTCTGACATTCTTTATTAATAATTTTTTTTAATTCCATCATTTATTTTTCTTCCATAATATTCCTCATATTTCCTTTTTTCTCTTCCATTTAAATTTTTATCTCATAATTTGCAAGCCAATTTGTTGCCTTATTGCCTTCTTGTAGTATGTGGCTTATTTTAATCTCCTTAAATTTCTTACTCAAGTGGCTCACTTCCTCCATCACTCCTTGCAAATGCTAATTTAAATTTTTCTTTTTCTTCTCCAAAGAGTTTATGATGATTAGCAAGTTACCTTTTATTTCTAGACTTGTGATTTTTTCTTTGATGGCCATCTTTAGGCCCACCACTAGGCCTTCTACTTCTGTTAAATTATTCATATTAAATCTAGTTGAAATTACCTTAAAGGATTTCACCTACCCAAGGCAGTCTCTGAATATGGCTCTTACCCTAGATTTACTAGGGTTTTATTTTGACGTGCCATCAAAATTTACCTTATGCCAGTTCCGCTCTGGGGGAAGCCATTTCAGTTTTTTCCTTAGGTGTATTCTCTTTTGTTTTTCACTTGGTTACATATACTCAAATTTTTTTGGCTTCCCCTCAGTTATTAAGGATTTTGACTTCCTCCAGACCTGTTTCCTTAGTTTTTATTTGTTTGGTTACTATGATGACCTGCATAATGTTGGCTTCTATTTCCCTTTAGATTTCCTTGATAGATTTATTTCCTGTCTTTGCCTCAAATATACATTTATTCCTTTCCAGCCATATTTTTCAAGTTATAAATATTGGGCCCATGTTTCAAATATCATTTAAAATATTTAATCTCTTATTCCAGTGTCAAGCCTTCAACTGATTATTAACTTTATCACATGCACTCCAGCTCATATTAAACTTGTCTAAGAAAATGTACCACAAATTAGATGCAAAATTGTAGTGTAGTATAAGGTGATCTAAGTTTTCTTTATTGTTTAGACACATGATGCATCTTGTTGGGCCTTGGATCCCTCTCTTCTTTAGGTTCTCCCCTATTAAGATCTTCCTATGTCTTGTCAACCATAATAATTTTTTTGTTTTAGGCCATGCTTTTGACTTCCATATGCTTTTCCAAACTGAGGTAATTAGGTCCCTTTACATGTCCTCCTCATGGGCGTCATAACCTTATTTGACATAGTATTCCCTTGTTCCCTTCCTATTCCATTTAATCTCATTTGGCTCTAGGTTCCATGGAATCTTGAATCCTCTTAGTATTTTGTTAAGGTCCTTTTGTTCTTTATTTTAGGTTTTGTCTCTATTCAAAAAGCATTTCCAAGTCACTATTTCAATCCCTACAACTATTTTTTCTTCTTAATAATCTTTTACTTTTCTCCCCCACTGCCTAATACTTTCCTCTTTGATCTCTACAAATCTAGGATCCATTTTCAGCAATCTTTCTATCACCTACTTATCTTCCCAGAACTCAGTATCTTTGTCATTCTTCACTTGCTAAAATAAGCCCTTTGAGATGATTTACCCGGCCTCCTTCATACTATTCCATATAGGGGAGCTACTTGGAAGATTCTGAGTTGTAAACATTTTTCTTTAGTTCCTTCCATCTAGATATATTTTTTTGATTAACTCACACCATTTTTCATTCCATCTCATTCTTACTCTCCACACAAACTTTGCTAATATATCTCGGTTAGTCTTCTAGAGATTTATTATTCATGCCCACTGGGCTAATGGATTGCATATCTTTTTTCCAATACAAAAGGGGTATCTTGGCCTTTTATCTTATTCTTTACCACAAAAAGATTCTGATAACCTTATTTATTTCTATCAAAATTTGTTTGGGCACCTTTACAGAGAAAACTAGTAGTTGGTAGTGGTTTGTAACATAGACTTGATAAGGGTTATCCTACCTACATAATTTAGGTACTTACCTTTCTAGTTGTTCAAATTATTCTTCATATTTTCTAGGATGATCTATCAGATATTATCCCCTTTCCCTTTCATTAGTAAAAATCTGAAGTGATTGTCTAGAAATGTGGCTGCTCCAAATCATAGGATTTTTGATAAAAACCTTTGTAGATTTTGAGAGACATTTATGGAAAAAAATTGATTTACTTTTATTAATGCATTGCCCTAAAGCCCTTTTGTAACTTATTAATAGGTCCTTCATGACTTTGATTTGTTGAAGTATAGGCAAAGCAAATAACATTGTGTCATCCACAAACTGTAGGTGAATGTGGGTAGTTTCTCTTGTTACTAACTGTATCCATTTTATCTTATCATTCTCTTTGAGTGTTCTTATCCTCCTTCCTATTAATTTTTCCATTATGATAAAAAATATGGAGATAAGGTATCTCTTTGCTCGAGGCCCCTGGTTGACAAGAAAAATTCTTCTAGTAAACTATTTATCATTACCAAGAACTTGGTAGTTGCATAACAATTTTGTATCCATCTTCTCCAATCTTCCATGAATCTAAAATTTTGGAATATCTTATCCAAAAAATTCTGGTCAACTTTATCATAAGCCTTGGCAACATCCAATTTTATCAACATAGCTTACCTTTTACTTACATGTAATGAATGGATTATCTTGTGTGCTACCAGTATTTCATCAAATATGTCCTTTCCTTTTACAAACACCCCTTACTCCTTTGATAAGAGCTTTGGGAGGATGTTATATAACCTATTCGATATAACCTTTGAAATTATACTGTAAATGGTATTACAAAACCGATATTGGTCTAAAATCTTCAAGTATTCTACTTTCAAATTTTTGAGGTATCAACACTAAGAATGTGGAGATAAGATCTTTCAACACTCTTTTGGTTTCCTTTGAATCCTAGACCAATTCTCTAACCTCTTCTCTTATGAATCCCAAAAATGATGAAAGTAAATAGCCAAAAATCCATTTGGTCAGGGTGAGTGGTCCCCTGCCATTTTAAAGACTACTCTATTCACCTCTTCCAATGAGATATCCTCCATTAAGCTTCCATTATTAGATTGAGTTATCTTATTAGGGATATCTCTAAAAAATCTTCCTGTTCTTCCTCATATCCCCCTTCTTCCTTGCCAACACCCCTCCTAGTATTTGACCAAGTATTCCTTTATCTCTTCTACTTCCTCAATGTTAATTCCTTCTAGAGACTCCATATTTTTAATGTAATTTTTTAAAATTCTATTCCTACATGATAGATGAAAGAACTTTGTGTTTTTATCCCCTTCTTTAAACCATCTGATCCCTGACTTTTGCTTCTAATATATTTCCTCTTTTCTATAAATCTCTTCCAATTTTTTTGTTGTTTCCTAATTATATCGACTCGTGCCCTTCCATTCTCAAACCTTGAATCTCACTACTTTACCTCAGAACTTATTTATATTCAAATATGTTCCTAAATGTGTTTTGATTCCATCTCTTCAACTCCTCCTTTAGTTCTCTATGTTTCTATGAGAAAAAAACATTTTTGTCCCTTTTCTTTGACTTGGGGTAGTCCATTGTTGAGTAACAAAATTATAAAATTTAGGACGCTCAATCTACATTTTTTCAAATCTAAATGAAGATCTACTAGGTTATTTCTATACAATTATCTATAAGGCTATTGGCCAATGATATGAGCCTAATACTTTTAACATCTCTATTTTCAAAATATGCTTTTGTTCTAGCCAATTTAGTTTGGCTAGGAAGCAATCTAGCCTTTTTAAGATTAATTCCCTTCCCCTTATCTTATTGCTCCAAGTAAACCATCATTGATTCATTTTTATATCCCACAGATCTGATCTGTTTACGAAGTTTTGGAAGCTACTATGATATTTATCCTTTGTGATACCCCTTATTTTTTTATTGAATCTAGGCATGCATTGAAATCTCTTATTAACCATAATTCCTCTTATCTAGTGTTAATGAGCTCTTCTAGCCTTATCTAATCTTTTTATTTCTCTTCTTTATTTTGTGTTCCGTATATACTAGGAAATTTTTTTACTCTATCCTATGCCATTCCACCTCACAAACTATGAATTACGTTTGATTTTGTAATACTTCAATCTTGGTCTAATTAGCCTCTCATAGAATGGCCATTCCACCCACTGATCGTTCAGCATTATTACCTATTATTTTCATTCTATAATTATTTGATAAACTCTTTTTATCTCTCTCGAGATTATCTAATTTTATTTCTTGAAGCATCATAATATCTAAATTTCATTGACTAATTAGTTGTTGTTAGTTTTGTGTATGTATTTGATGTTCTTATAACGAGAGGGAGACACAAATGTCACATATCTAATTATTCACATAATGCACATATTTTCTATCATATTGACTTACACTTCTTGGTTTGTAACAGCTTTAATAATAAATAATATTCACTCATTTACTTATTAATTTGTTAGAGCAATGACGTAAAATTTCAAAATCTTTTTCATTTTATAAAATTATTTTAGAAATGGATAAGAGGGAGGAAGATTTATTTTCTTCTTACAAAAATTGAACATCTACAAATCTTTTTTTCAATTTCTAAAAAAATTATTTTTCATCCCCAATATAAATTCACTCGAGGATTATAAGAGAAGATAAATATTTACTATATTATTTATCTATATAATCTATAAATTAAATAATAACAAGATTTTTCAAAACCATATTTTTATATTCATTTTACACAAAATTAAAGGTATTAGAAGATAATAGAGAAGAGAGGGTGAAAGAGGTAATTTTTTTCCATTTAAACAACATTAAATCAATTATGGCTAATTTATATTAAACCTTTATTTGATTTTAATCCAACATAATGACATAAGAGGCCTACATCTTCTCCACCATTTACCAAGTGTGCCATAACCTCTCAAGGTCCATGAGGGTCTCCTCCACACTTCCCTGACTTCTCCCAAAAAAATGAACAACCCAAAATAAAATCAAGTGTGAAAATAAAAATAAATTCTAAATTTATTACCAAAAGATTTTGCACTCCACCCAATAAATGTGAGGGTACTTTTCTTACAAGAGATATCTCATTTATTACAAGCCCATACCTCTTCTTAATGACCTTACAAGCCCATGTGGGATTACTTGTCCAAGTCAACAACCTAGGACAAAGTTTAAAAGGTCCCTTATACTCAATAATAACTTCTCTTACATTGTCCAAATTTACACTCCATAAGCACATCGATTCACCCTACTCTAGGTCCTAACTTAGCTCCTCTAGCCTTTCTAGAAAGGCTAGGCACAAATTGTTAATAAAATCCATTATAAAATTCCTCATAATCTATGTGGATTTAAATATTTATTCAATTGTATTTTAACAAGTAAATATTTCAAAATAAGGGAAGGGACAATATTTGAATTCATACATATGATAAGCAAACACACGATGACAATAAAGTTACAGAGGTTCAAACATAGGGGATATTACATGATGCTTATATAATGCAAGGTCGAGCTGCATTGGAGGAGGAGGCTTTTGGAAGAATTTTGAGTGCTTCTAATATTTTTAGAAAGTAATAGAAAGCTCTGTTATTTTGTTGAAGTGATGAAAAGGGATTATGGTATATTGTTTCAAAGTATCCTGGATAGATTGGTCTGGTCTTGTTTCCTTTTGTCTTTTGATATTTTCAACCCACAAATCCACGTAGGCACTAATGCAGATGGCCACTCAACCATTAAGGATGCAATAAGATGGGAATGTTATTGGAATAACTGCTTTCCATCCGACAGAGCCATAGTATCGAATGAGGTGAGCGTTACAACACTAAAATTGCAGGAAAACACGGGGGCATATTGGTTTGGGAAAATAATAAAAAACAGATTGACAATCGTTCAGTTGAATGCACAATATTGGGATTCTACTTAGAAACCATGAACAAAACTTCGTCGTTAAGAAGCTAAATTATCAATCACAACTAGGCCTGGGTTTATTTGACCATTAGCTTCTATCGTATTCATTAGACTCAGAAGTGCCTAATTAAGAACACCATCATTAATCCTGGGTACTAAAAAATGGCTTACCCATTCGAAGCTATAATCATTTTACATTTGTTTAAACATGAGGATACGCTACCTCAGGGCGTACAGTTTGCATTACTGTCAAACACCATTCTGATGCGACTCAACAAGTAATTGAATGTCTCTTTGGTTGACCTAAAAGATCATCCAATTATGTTTACCATTCAAGGTCCATGCAAATTCAACAGAAAAATATCCAGGCTTATCATTGTCCCAAGCAATATTCATTCTGGCATAAACATCCTTAAATAATTCATTGGGACATTGGCATGCTATGTACCTGGTTTGCCGTACAGACAAACAATGGTTAACAAAACACCTATTTATGGAATACAATGAACAATTGAAGGTGAATTGTTCCATCATTCTTGGTCTTAAAACTTCTGCTCTTGGACACTCCATTTTCCATGCTTGAAAATGATTTGATTGAAAAGAATTGAACACCATGGACTGATATGATTCACAATATCACAAATTCAACCTATATCGTACACTCTTTGAGAACCTAACCACCACTGAATATTACAAAAAAATTCATATGACAAATTGCACTGGATAATTCTTAATTTTTTAGTATATGCAGAAAAGTCATACCTTTCCTGATCCCTAACCGATCGGATTTTAATAATATCAACTACTTCCATATAATACCGTGTCAACAATTTGTCATAGTATTGGTGTAGAACAGGAGTAATGATCCTTTATTGAATATAATCTAGAAAATCCATCCACTAAGTTTGTGTAGTTTATCTCCGTTGCTGATTTACTTAGAACATTCTATGAACAGGAGTTTCTTTTTTTTTTCGTGTGCACCATTTCTCTAGTCAGAGTGTCTTCTAGACTGTTCTTCTTACCAAAAATCCATTTAATAACAAGATCATATCCTGACAACCATAAGTGCCATTTACCTATCCTGCATTGAGCAAGATCTTTGTTAGGTCTCTTTTTCATGAGACTTACCATTTCTTGGCTATCAGTACATATTGTAAATTTGAACAGGTTTTAGAAAAAAATTGAACGTATTGATTCCTTGGATTACTGTTAATATTTCTCTTTCATACACATGGTATCGTTGTTGAATTTCTGTAAATGTACCACTGCGATATCCACATACCTGTCGTTCTATATTCGGAAGCTGCTGAACTAGGACTGCATCACATATTTCTTTAGATGCATTTGTATAGAAAAATAATGGGTGATTATCGATTAGCAAATATAAATGAGGCAACTTCTTACATTTATCCTTTCTCCTTTTAACAAACTTTTACTATCCTATGGCTATGGTTTCTTTTTCAAGTGTCTCTACAATTTCTATCTCCAGGTTTCTAAAGCTTCAAGGAAATTAGAACAGTTATTTAAACAAACTAAAAATCTTCGCAGAATATTTTTGTTATCAAGAACACCTGGAAATGCATCAAATTTCTATAAGATATGTTCTTGAAGGATTATCTTTCCTTGGGATAAATGTAGATCAAGAAATTTGATGTTTTTGACACCAATTTCTATTTTACTAGCAGACAAGCAAATTCCATGTTCAATAATCTTATCATAAAGAACCTGCAAGTGAAGTAAATGTTTATCCACAAATTTGTTGAATATCAAAATGTCATCGATATACACTCTACAAAATTCATGAAAATCTCTTAATGCAATATCCATTTTTCTCCACTCATACAGACCTTGTGGGACTGTAAAATCCGTTATATGCATATCCTCTGCCCTGACTTTTACTTGCCAAAATCCACTCTTGCAATCAAATATATTGAGAATACTGGCTTGGCCAGCTGTTTTCATTAGTGTCGGTTGATTGTTGTTGAGTCCCACGTCTACAGTAGCTTCAATCATGCAAAAATCATTCAATTAATTTAATAATTACTTAATATTTAGTTAATATATTTTTAGAATATTAAACCCTTAGAAAGGGTGGAAATAAATTTAGTTTATATTTCATGCAATTTGTTATTCAAATGAATTTAGAATGTTTTATTTATTTATTAGAAAAATATGTTCACAAGCAATTCAATAAATACATTGTAATTGATCTATATTAAAAAAAAGAATGATTTGAATAATTTGAAGAAGTATTTTTATTTTGGTTATTCTGTATTTCTTCTTGTTATGAATATTGTATATATTTGACTGTGAGTTTCTGATTTTTTTTTTTTAGCAGTGGTTTATTTTTATATATTTAAAAATATTCAATTGTTATCACACCCTGGTTTGGTTGGATTTTTTTATTTCAGATCTTTCTAACAATTGATCACGTCAAAGTCTAACAATCTTCCTATTCCATAATTTAGTGGTAATGATTATAATAATTAGAGCATCAAGATGATAAATCTTTTGATAGGTAAAGAATTATGAGATATTGTAGAAACTAGTTATGATAAACTAGTTGATTAGGCCAATGTTCCAGCTAATGATAGGCAAGCCAATAAGAAAGCTAAGAAAAAGAACTCACAAGCTTTATTTCATATTCAAATAGCTCTAGACAAGAGACTATTTTGAAAAATTCTAGGTGCAAAGACAACTAAGGATGCCTGGAAGACTCTAAAAGAAGTTTACCAAGGCAGTGATCAAGTCAAAATGGTTAGATTGCAAACATTGAAGAGATAATTTGAGAATTTGAAGATGCAAGAAGCTGAAAGTGTGAGTGATTTATGTGTAAGAATAAAGGATGTGGTTAATAAGATGACTACACTTGGAGAAATATTGAACAAAGAGGTTGTTGTAAAAAAGGTGTTGAAGTCTTTAACACCAAGGTGGAATAATGTTGCCATCATTATTGAAGAAATAAAAAATATGACTACTCTTGAGTTTGATCCCCTGGTTGGATCTCGTGTACCATGAGGAAATATTAACATACACATTAAATGAAAGTGATGAGAAGGATTTTTTCCTCAAAATTAAAAATCACAAAGAATGAAGGTACCAACACTAGCAAATCTCTTAAATGTATCAAATGATTTTATGAATTATTATGATTTGAACAGCATCAAAAGGCAACTCACAATTGTCTACACCCCTCAAAAAAATGGTGTGGTTGAAAGGAATAACTATATAGTGGTTGAAATGATAAGGATCATGTTACAAACAAATGTATTGAACAATTTTTTTGGGGGTGATGCAGTTGTTACAATAGTATATATTCTCAATCGAAATCCCACTACTGCACTTGAAAAGATGACTCTATATGAAGTATGGTATGAAAAGAAGCTTAATGTCAAATAATTTAAAGTTGTTGGTTGTTTAACTTATGTTCATGTAGCTGATCATAAAAGGAAGAAATTAGATCCAAAGAGTGAGTCTTGTATTTTTGTTGGATACAATGAACACATCAAATCATATAGGCTTTATAATCCTATCACTAATAGTGTACTTAGCTCAAGAGATGTTATTTTTGATGAAGAGGGAGTGTATGGTCATGATAAAGATAAAGGTAATATTGAGAAGTCTAAATATATTTTTATTGATGGTAATTATGATGGTATTACTAATGAATAACCCACAATTACTTCAATGCCAAATGCTACAAGTGCATATATTCCAAGCACAGTTCAAAATTTAAGTATAAGTCCATTAAACAACCTCTCATCTAGTACATGCATTCCAAACACAACTCCTTCTTCAAGTCCTAGTTCTTCAAGAAAGGTAAAATCTTGAGTGAAATTTATCAATGTATAAGAAGCCAAGCACATGAAGAATGTCCAAGAGGTGAGACAATAAATTATACTATAATTACACAAGCTGATTTTGAACCATCATGTTTTGAAGATGCATGTACTAATGATGTTTGAGTGCAAGAAATGCAAGAAAAGATAGATTCTATTCACAAGAATGATATTTGGGAGCTTAAAAAGCTTCCATATGACAAGAAAAATATTGGTACTAATTGGGTCTACAAGACTAAGTACAACAATGATGGAAGTGTTGAAAGACATAAGGCAATGTTAGTTACTAAGTGCTTCACATAGAGGTATATGATAGATTATGAAGAGACATTTGTAACAATAGCAAGACAAGAAACCATTAGAATGATGATTTCACTGATAGCTCAAAATAAATAGAGCATACATCACATGGATGTGAAAAGTGCCTTCTTGAATTGGTACTTAGAAGAATTAGTCTATGTATAACATCCACAAGGTTTTGAAGTGCAAGGTAAAGAGTGTCAAGTCTACAAGATAAAGAAAGATTTATATAGCCTAAGAAAAACACCTAGAGCATGGTATGTAAGGATTGATAGATATTTTCAATAGAATGGATTCAAAAGAATCAAGAGTGAACTTACTCTTTACTACAAGTAAGAAGTTAATGATATACTTATTATAAGTTTGTATGCTGATGATTTGTTGTATATGGGAAACAATTATAAGATGAAGGAATAATTCAAAATTGTAATGATGAATGAATTTGAAATTAAATATTTAGGTCTCATAAAATACTTTTTAGAGATGGAATTTTATCAATGTAAAGATGTTATCTTCATTTGTCAAATAAAGTATGCAAATGATATGTTGAAGAAATTCAATATGGTTTACTGTAAACCAGTCTCTACTCCAACTGCTCATAGAATTATGCTATGTAGAGAAGATAGTGCTGAAAGAGTTGATAATACAACTTACACAAGTGTTATTGGAAGCTTAATGTTTTTAACTCACATAAGTTCATATATTACTTATTCAATTTCTCTTGTATCAAGATATATGTTTGAGCTATCTAAAATTCATATGAAGAGAGTCAAGAGAATTTTGAGGTATGTGAAAGGTACTATTGTCTTTGGTATTTATTATTATGCAACTAAAAAGTTTGAACTTTTTGGTTTTAGTGACACTAATTAAGGAAGTAGTTTGGATGACCAAAAGTCAACATCTGAGAATTATTTTTCACTTGGTTCTGGTTTCTTTACATGGAGCTCAAAGAAGCAAAGTTTAGTTGCTCTTTCATCTATAGAAGTAGAATATATTATAGTCACTTCGATAGGTACACAAGAATTGTCATTCCAAAATGTTTTATAAGAAATTAGGGAGAAATAAATTCAGCTTACAATATTTTTTTGTGATAATGTTAGTACTATTAAATTAGCCAAGAATCTAGCACATCACAATAGTTCAAAGTATTTTGATTTGAAGTATAATTTTATTTGATATTTGGTTTCGAAGAAAGATGTAGAATTGAAGTATATAAATACACAAGAAAAGGTTGCAGATATCTTCACTAACGCTATTGCCAAAGTTCAATTTTTGAAACTTTGAGATCAAATTGTTAGTCCACTCAACATCAAGGGGTAGAATGTTGGTTAATTGTTGTTGAGCCACATTTCTACAACTTCAATCATGCAAAAATCATTCAATTAATTTAATAATTAGTTAACATTCATGATTTTATTTTTAGAATATTAAACCCTTAGAAAAGGTGGAAATAACTTTAGTTTATATTTCATGCAAGTTGTTATTTAAATAAATTTAGAATGTTTTATTTATTTATTAGAAAAGCATGTTCACATGCAATTCAATAAATACATTGTAATTGATCTTTATTAAAACTAGAGAATGATTCGAATAATTTGAATAAGTATTTTTATTTTGGCTATTATGTATTTCTTCAATATTTCTTTTGGTTATGAATATTGCATATATTTGGCTGAGTTTTTAATTTCTTTTTGGGTAGTGGTTTATTTTTATATATTGAAAAATATTTAATTAGATCACTACTAAGACATAGAGGATAGTTTAAGGGTTTAATAATATCATTAAGGGGTTTATAATTGACACATAATTTCTTTTTTCCCCTAATTTGATCACTTCTTTTATTAACATATAATCTAACACATGTATAGCTAGACTTGATGGCTAGATAAAACCACCTTTTAGGAGTTTTGCTAATTTAACATCTATCTCCTTTATCTTAGAGGGGCTGAAGGGATATGGATTTTCCTTAGGGATTTTATTCTCAAATCCTTTCATTAGAACTATACTACATTCCTCTAGTGTAGGTTTCCAAAACTGAAGATAATTCATACTAGTGCAATTCTTACTAAATTTTTCTTTAATTAGATCAAAAGGATTTAGATGTGACTTAATTTCCATATATAGTTCTTACCTGAGTATCTTTTGATATTTCTTGCTCTTTTCATTATTTTTGATCTCCTGCGTCCATGAGTCTTCAATCTTGATAAACATTGAATTGGCTTTTCTTAAAATTGGCACTTGGACCTCTTTACCATTTTTTTATAAAACAATATGAATCTTATACTATGTAAAGGTTTTATCCTAAAAAAAACCATATTTCCAATTAATAGATCAATACCATGTGCATGAAACTCAATGAATGTAATTTTGAATTTTTCTCTAGATATTCAAATAGGAATATTTGGAGCTATCCCTCCAAATTGAAAGGATTTTGTTGATATGGATGTACCTTGCATATCCTTTTGACTATTTTCCCAATATTCTTTTAGGATGGCTTCTATATGTCCAAAGATCTGTGAAGAATCAGTATCAAAAAATCCATGAAGGCTGTACCTTTTATACCCATCAAATTTAAAATTAACACATATGTATGTTGGATGCTTAATCAAAAACATACTTGTAACTTGTTCTTCACCAAATTAATTAGTCTACTTATTATGGCTTAAAGAATATATAATTTCTTACATATTAATTCTTAACTCCTCAACTTATTTAACCAATTGAGAAACAATATTTATCAAGCTTTCTCCTTATTTTCTACATTCTAAAATGGTAGTGCAAATTTAACTGAGATCTAAGGAACTTACCACTTGTTCATGAGGAGTCTTGATTTTAGCAACTTCTTGCTCAAATTCATTTTCTTATGGAGTGTAAGAGGGTAGAACATGATTTTGCCATCTTGGAATGGTATATCTACCATCTTACTATATTTTATTTTTTGTTAGGATCAAACCCATAATTTTTGAGTACTTTCCAATATTGATCATCATCAGAATGTTTTCTCGATTGGGTATCACTCAAATACTTCAATCTATGTTTAATACTTTTCTTCTCAGCCTTCAGGGTCTTCATAAGTTTATCATGTTGATGGATTTTAGCTAATATATTTTATTTCTAATAAGCATTTTTTTGGTCAAAATTGCTTTGATATGAGATTCTATCCTTTTTATCTATTGCTTTAATAGAGATTAGGATATATATTCATCTGAATCTTATTTTGAGATTACTTTCTATTCCTTAAGCATACATTCTCAACCCAACTTGTCACGATGGATCCTCATCATGCCATACATTCCTTCATCAACACTAGAACTATATGTAACTTCAGTGGTAATAAAGTGTTAAAAATAATTTTCAGAAATTTCATTGATTGGTATATTTTCCCATCACATTTCCACATCTAGGAACTTGAAGAATGTGTAGGTAATCTAACATTTTTACCACGTTAGTCAATAGCATAATGATTTCCACCACATGTATAACATTTAACACGAGGAATTGCCTTGGGAGTATTGTGTCTGTGTAGTAAGGTTTTATGTTGCCTGGATGATTTCCAGCAAGAATTTTTTTTTTAGAAATAGGAATAGGTTTGAAATGTTTTTTCTTGAACCTAAGATTATTAGATAATTATTGAGGACTATGCTTCTACCTATGTTTTGACTTAAACTGAGGTTTATGGGAAAACTTATATGTTTTTAAGGAACACACAGTTTAGATTTATTATAACCCCAAGCTTTAAGTTGGGTAGAGTCCTTAAGTGTTTTTTAGATTACATGAAGTATTACATGCATCAATATTGGAAGTGACTAACTTATGTTGACATTATTTAAACAATTTGATTCTAATGTAATCTGTCAATTTTGAAAGTGTATGTTGGTTTGGGGTAAGATTATACTTTTTAAAGTGAGAAGTACACCAAGTACCTAACATAGAAAGAAGGCTATTTAAATATAAATCATTGACCCATTAGGATTTAGACTCAACTTCTTGATAGGCTAAAGTTTAGAAAGAAAGTGAGTACTCATTGAATTTGCGTAGGTCACAAAGCTTCATAGCAAACACCTCAAACTTTGCTTTATCAAATTTTATTGGTCATTCAAAACTAAAGTTAGCAAGGATTACATCATATAAAGTATTTAATCCACCATCAAAAATTTGGCATTTAATCTTATTTTCAACACTTACCTTAGTTTCTCTTGGTAGATGCACCCCAACAATTTACATAATAGTCTCCCACTAATATCTCATCTTTCCATCCATGGTCTAGATATCATATGAAACTTGATTTACATTTGACCATAGCAGGAATTGAGAAGCAAGTTTTTGAAGATTATCAAGCCACAAATTTATCATCTCATATGGATTGATAACCTTATCAATTCTAAGGATAAATATATTCATAGAAATGGATCACATTTAACTTAGTTCGAGGAGATATTCAATGATAGGATATTAGTTGATATGGAAAGTGTTGACTCCTCCTCATCCTTCTTTTACAGTAGTATGTGGTTCATTGATATCTACATTTTCCAATATCTTTCTTAATGAATGTATGATTAAGTCTTCATACAATCCCATTTTTTGATCACCTTCAAAAGAGGACAAACAAGTAGATTTAGAATCTATTTGCATCTTCACACTGCTATCTATTTATTCTCTTGGATCCTCAATTACACCATGAGGCTTCATTTATTTAGTCTGCTCTTGCTACTATTGTTGTAGTTATTGGTGTGTTCAAGCCAATCAATTTATGATTATTTAATATTATGTACTAACTTTTTGATGATATTGATAAGATCAAAGTCTTATATCATCTTCTTGACACTAGGTGTCATAGAAGACGTTTACATCACTATCAACCCTTGGGAGAATGCTGAGTGTATTTTTTGATTTTTCTTTAGTAATAGGATGCTGCTAATATGTGTACGCATCTTATTCTAACTATCACCACCTGACTATAACACCTTGATATTTTTTAATATTTTATCTAGAGACTTCTATTCTATGCTTTTGATGTAACAATTCAGATAATGCATCTTTAGTGTGCATAGAATAATTAGTGAAATTATCTTCAAAGATACCATGCTTATATTGCATTTTTTATGTGGTATCTTTAGTAAATTTAAGAACTGAATTAGATATTCACAACTTCCTTTACAATTTTATTTAAAGAAGAAAGGACATTTTTGCTTGACTCTTCAATACTATAGAGTTTACCATTTGTAGATTTAGCTTTATCCCATAGAAATGTATTATAATATACCAAAGCATCCAATGATATAGTATTATCATTTCTAGAATTTTGAATTTATTCAATAATCTATCTAGTTTTCTTTCTATGTTATTTGGCATCAATCTTTATTTCTTTAATATCTTTAAAAAATTGTGCCAAAAGAGCATTAGATGTCTCAAATGATTTATAGTTTGAAAAAATTGGCATGATTAGAGATAGGTCTCGATTACCTAGATCTACAAATGAAAAGAAGACAAAGATCAAAGGAAAGTTAGGAGTTGATGAGGTTGAGTTTGAGTACTATCAATCAAGAAAGTAGCCAAATCAAAGTCATGTTATGTATGACTTAGATAAAAACACTTGGGGAAAGTATTAATCTTGTCTTCATACAAAAATAGGACAAAACAAAAAGCTGAGCATCGGTCATCACAAAAAATAGGTGCAATGGAATACTTCAGCCTAGGAAAACATAAATGACATGGATAAGTATGTTTTAAAGGATGTTTTTCTATTTTCCTGAGGAACACAAGAGTTAGAGCCTTTTCAAATGTAAATTTGAAACTAATTCTAGCAGTCTTTGAATTTTATACTATGGATTATATATACATTGATTGAGATCACACAAGAGGTTTATTTTTATTTTTCACACTATATTTAACTATGGGTTGGGCTATACTAGATGCATCAAGAATCCAAACTAGTTGATTCATCTTAGCCAGTCAAAATTGACATAGTGACCAAGCTAGTGAGAAGTGTGAAAACTCCAAGTATAATTGATTATAAGGTGTGCCTGATGTCTCTAAGGCTGTAGAGGGTCTTGAAAGGTGCAATCCACTCCTTCCCATTAATTTCATTGAAAATTTATGCCTTTTTGGAAGCCAAGTGTGTAGGGTACATAAGTTTTTTTAGACTATAGATGATGATGACTCATTCCCAAATGATTCTAGATGACCAAGATTGAAACTAATGCATGGAGAGGCATGTATTAAACCCTTACCCTTAATTCTAATAATTACACCTATCCCTAATTAGTTTTGGGATGTTGAAATATGTCTAAATCATGACGGTAGTTTTTTTAGCCAGAATGAGGATTTTCATGCCACTTTACAAGAGTTTCATGCCTTGTATGGACACTTGTACTTCCTAAACTTGTATGGTTCATCCCACATCCTCTTCTCATGCAAAAGTAACTCCTTTGCTTAGCTTTAAAAGTGTATTTGTGGCCCTTACACTTATCTCTTCTCCTCTCTTTCTCAAGTTCTATAAGAGCTACCATTTTGGCCTTTGTAATATAATACCACACCATGCATGGCAAAACCCTACTGGTTTTGACATTGTCCTTGCCTTAAAAAATAAATTCAATCTAGTTTGAGTTCATATATTAGCTTGTAAAAGTGTGTGAATAGATGTATATTGAATGGTTACGAGATATTTACTTATCCTTGCTTTTTCTCAATCCTTCCATGTTTGATTCAAGTGATACCATGTATAGGAGGTCATATGAAGTGTTGTTAAGTGTATGAAAATGTTCATAAGTATACAAGGAAGTCTTAGCATCTACAAAATAATCTATGTTTCCACTTACCTTGGATAGTCTTCATGTATGTCACCTTCATATTGAAATAATAATGTTAGTGCATTCTAGGACTCTTAGACTAGTGTTGTATGCCTTACCTCAATAGTGATGGAGAATAATACTATTATGGTAAACATATTGGTGCATCACACCCTAGAATAGTTTGTATTTTATTAAAATTCTAACCCTTTTACCCATGAATAATCAATTAGTATAGGTGAAAGCATTTCAAGGCACATTTAGGGAGCTAGCCCTTTTATCTAGAGATTCACCCTATCCTTAGGCTACCCATAAGCCTAGAGGTGTTTCAATTGTGCCACTTGGATGAGGAGAGCTAATACATATCCTCAAAGGGTGAAAATCTAAGTGGAAATAGTTTTTGACATGCTTGGTGAGATTATTAGTCTAATAAGTTGAAATATTTTTGGTGTTGTCTTTCAATAACCAGCCTTTGGAGGCATCTATCTAAGCATCAATGGTGACTCCAAACTTACATCAACTGGTCAAGCAACCTAGGTATCCTTGTTGAATATTGTTGATGATCATTACTTATGTTATTACTTCTTAATGAAGTTCTATGGCTGATATTGGTGTTGATTACTATTTTAGATAAGTTGGTTAGGTTTATCAAAGCTTATGGCACTCATTATCAGCCTTGGTATGATCCTTACTAGTGTAATAATGAGTCTAATGCAACTCATAACAAAGCTGGTTATAAGAATGATAAGGATCATGTTGGAGTTGGTAAGGATCATATTGGAGTTGGTAATATTACTCTACATGGAATCTATGACACTGATAAAAAAGAATATGAAGACTTTTGATAGCCTTACAACACTTCATTTCCCTCTCCATATGGACACCATGTTATTAGAAAACCCTATCAGTATGTTTACCAAGAAACCTATCAAGAAATACCTCTCTATCAACCTTAATATGAGACTTATAATTCATACTATGATGCTTATCATCCTCACGAGTACTCCTATGAATCTTATCATATGAAATCAGATGTTTCTATGGATTACACACAAGGATATTATTGGCAAGATGCAACTCCTGCTCATGTAGATTCTCATCCTTCTAATTGGTCCAAGAATTCACTTCCCTATAAACTTATTAGTGTTTTTATCTTTTCCAAACCCACACATAAGCCTTCTCCTACCCCTCACACTCCATATTCAATTCATAAAAATTCCACTTCACCTCATATTCCATCTCCTTCACATGAGCCTATCCATAAAATTCTCAGCTCACCCATTTTTGAGGAAGAGCCTATCTTGAGAGAAGCAACGAATGGAAAATTCAATTCATGGTTGATCAAGAAGATCTCATGAGTGATTCTGAGGAATGAATCACCATAGGGACTCCCCTTGGTGAACAAAAGGACAACCCATAAGATTTTGCCTTCATATTTGAAGGAATATGTGTCCATGAAGGAGACTCCAATGCCTCCATTTTTGAGGGGATGTGTGTCCATGAAGAATGTGGACAAGACTTGATGAGAGAGGTATTTGGGGAAGACTCCATGTATGATCATGAAATTGTGGATGACCATTTCAAGCATGAAGATGAATGTGTTATCAAGGATGGGGAATAAGGTCAAATCACTCCTCAAGAAGTGGAAGTAATAAGAGAGTCTCATGAGATGAAAGTAGAGGAAATAGCCTTTGAAGATGACATTCATGAGGAAGAAGATTTATGGTAGAAGTTCAATATCATATGCAAATAATTTGATAAGTTGGTTAAAGTTTTTTATTTACCAAAAGATTGCGTAGCTAATGACAAGTTTGTTGATGAGTCTTATAGACATGATCTTAAGTGTTTGATCAAACATAAATATGAAGTTAATTCTACTACTCAAGAACCTACTGTCATAAAGTCATTTGATGATGCTAGTGTACAAAAATTTGTAGACATGGATAATGATGTCAAGGATAAGAGGACTATCATATTGTCAAACTTACACATCAAAAGCCAAATACATGAGAAGGTTGAGACTATTTGGGTGCAAGAGGAGTCTATTTACATAGCTAACCTATTTGGAGATACTTGGTTCTCATTGAACCTCATGCCAATGAAGTTGGAAAACACCATGAAAAAGATGGAGACATCAATGTTAAAGGATAAAAGGCTACGTGTCTCACTAAATACTTCATGCCATGAATTAAGGAAGGTTTAAAACTTTCCCTTTGATCCAGGAGGGATTTTATTAGCTTAGGTTAGTTAGTGTTTAAGTTAGTTTTTTAGTTTGGTGTGCATGTTCCATAAGTGCTCATGAATCACAAGTGTGTTTTTCTTAGTCTCTTGTCTTATGTGTTATTTCTTGTTGGTTTTTACTTATGTTTTATGTATTGTAAAAGATAAGGCATATTTCAAAACTCATGTACATGTGACTCCATATCTCAATGGAATTATAAGGCTACTAGTCTGGTTAGTATAAAATGCATACTACCTCTATGAGTCACAAATTTGTTGACCAAATTTGACCCTATAGGTCAAATTAGGACCCCTATGGGAAAAAAAATTATTTTTAAAGGTTTATAGGGGGTTTACTATTATGTCATAGGGTGTATTATATGTTAATTTATGTCATTTAATGTTGTATTAGTCTTGGTCATTAGTCTTATTAGTAAATAGGGCCTTTTAAGCCATTTTAGGAGTCAAAATAGAGAATTTAATGACTTGTATGGATTCCTAGGGAAATATGAAGGTTTAAATGGATGATGCCATCACCCATGTGTCATATTATGTCTTAAGTAATTGAAACTAACTAAAAAGTGGTAGGTTCCTTAGAAAAAGGTAGTTTTCTTGAAAAAAGAGGAGTTTTCTTGAGTTGTATGGACTTGTACAGACTTATATAGTTGAGGAAATTTTAGGAGTGTCCCTTGGTCTACCACACACATTTTTTAGTGATAATTTTGATTATAATCTCAAAAAAATGAAGAAAATCACTTATCTCTCCTTCCACTAGGCTTGGCAATTAAAAATAGTCTTCAAGTTTGTACTTGGTACGGTCAACATGAGAGGTTTAAAGAAAAATTATCTTAGGGGTATATTATAAACTAATTCATATTGAATTTTATGTTTTTTTGTAGAGTAATGGTTTATTATGCTCTATGAACCATTCCTAAGAAGTTAAACTAGCTAGTTTGCCAAATAATCTGTATACCCTATAGGTTTTGCCTATTTTTGAGTAAATATGTATAATTCACTTATTGATGTTTTTTATATATTATGTTGTATACCTCCTAAAATTATTCAAATTTTTGGTTTCAAGTTTTAAGTTGGTTTGAATAGCCAATCACCTCAGGTTTGTAGACTAGTCCTATTTTGTGTAGTAGGTAGGTTTCCACTACTCTCAATGTTTTTAGGTCTTGGAAATGGTGTCAAATTATGTTGATGGCTTGTGTCCATGTTTGAAGTGTTTTTTAATTTCATTATATTCTAATTATCTAAATCATATTCATGGTTTGTAGTCATACACTACACATGCACATAGTTTGCCATTGGAATGTGCACTTACAGGTGCTCTTATGGAGGAATTCACATTGGAAATGAGGTATTGACACATATTTTAGATCCTTTATAATGTGAGGGGTGAATTTTAAGGTACTTGGATAAGCCTAAAACTCATAATAGGCTAAATGCAATGTTCACTACCCATACTCCTCTCCACTACCTATCTAATGCAACTTAGAATGCGCACATATAGGTGCTTGAAAAGGGAAATCAAATTGAAATGATGTTATTTTGATTTGTTTTAAATACTCACAAGTTGAAGAGAGATAATTTCAACATTTGAATGAGGTGAATGATTATTGAAAGTGCGATCCATCTTCTCTACTTAAGCACACATTCTGCCTACTAAAACTTAATGTGCACCTACAAGAGTCTTGGAGGATGACATCATGATGGAACAAGAGTCCTAGTGGTTGTTTCAAATCCTTGTTAATGCTAGTAAAACATTTGGAAGCCTTATTGAGGGTCAAAATAGTGCATTGTCCATATTCATTAGTCTGCCTATAAATTTTGTATTCTCTATCTACATTTGTGGAAATAACCACCTATAGGTGGCATAAAAGGGGACTAAGAGCTCTTAATTGATGATTTTGACATGTTGAAATCCTTATTTGGAGTTTTAATAGGTTGAGAAACCATGGAATACCTATTTTAGGTGTAAATTGGCAAATGAAAGTTGAGAACCACCTTATAAAGATTCAATGATAGTATACAGGGACCTAATCCCTAAAATGTCAAAATAGAGGTATGGTTAGTTTTGTCAAATGCATACAATAAGGTTGTCAAGGGATTGGAAGCATCTAGATGCACTTAATTTCAAGCCTCTAGTAGGGAGAAGGGCCATGTAAGGTTTGGAAGGCAAAAAACCAAGGGAAGATAGTAGTTAAAGGTCCTTAAGTTGTTAATTTATGACTAAACTCCTTCAGTAACATCTAAAGGAATTTGAGTCTTTGAGCAACTAATTTTCCAAGATGGCAGTCTGAGGTATATTTTCATGAGTAGATAAACTTATTGATTAAAAAGGAATTTAAAGGAGCATAAGGGTCACCTAAAGAGGATATTATAATATGTTTTTCCTCCCATTAGAATCTATAGGTCTCTTTCACCATAAAATGTCCACCTACAACCTTCTTATAGGTGCCCATAGAGCCCTTAAGGTAAACTTGGAAGATTATGAGCCTATAGACATAAACACCTACCTTGGAAGGTTGTATATAATTTTTTAAAAGTTTTTTAAAAGAGTATAACACATTTTCCAAGGAAATATGTTACATACAGGTCTTGAGACTCTCACATAGTCAACTGGAGGTGACTGAGATAGACAATAGAATGAAGCATGACACCCAAGTGTTTGTATTACTTAAACTTAAGGTAATGAATGAGTCCAAATCAATGTTATATGATAATGAAATATGCAATAATGTTTTTTAATCATTTATTTCATCCTAAAACACATAATCATGCACCTAAGATTATGAGCCTATAGACATAAACACCTACCTTGGAAGGTTGAATATAGTTTTTAAAAAGTTTTTCCAAAGAGTATAACACATTTTCCAAGGAAATATGTTACCTACAGGTCTCGAGACTCTCACACAGTCAACTAGAGGTGAATGAGATAGACAATAGAATGAAGCATGACACCCAAGTGTTTGTATTGCTTAAACTTAAGGTAATGAATGAGTCCAAATCAATGTTATATGATAAGGAAATATGTAATAATGTTTTTTAATCATTTATTTCATCCTAAAACACATAATCATGCACCTAAGATTATGAGCCTATATACATAAACACCTACCTTGTAAGGTTGAATATAATTTTTTTTTTTAATTCCAAAGAGTATAACACATTTTCCAATGAAATATGTTACAGGTCTTGAGATTCTCACATAGTCAACTGGAGGTGACTGAGATAGATAATAGAATGAAGCATGACACCCAAGTGTTTGTATTACTTAAACTTAAGGTAATGAATGAGTCCAAATCAATGTTATATGATAATGAAATATGTAATAATGTTTTTTAATCATTTATTTCATCCTAAAACACATAATCATGCACCTAAGATTATGAGCCTATAGACATAAACACCTACCTTGGAAGGTTGAATATAGTTTTTAAAAAGTTTTTACAAACATTATAACACATTTTCAAAGGAAATATGTTACCTACAGGTCTTGAGACTCTCACACAGTCAACTGGAGGTGACTGAGATAGACAATAGAATGAAGCATGACACCCAAGTGTTTGTATTGCTTATAATTAAGGTAATAAATGAGTCCATATCAATGTTATATGATAATGAAATATGTAATAATGTTTTTTAATCATTTATTTCATCCTAAAACACATTATCATGCACCTACAGGTTCCCTTCCAAGGTAGAACATAGTCAAACACTTTCACATAGTCAGATAGGGTGAAAATTGGAGGCATTTTAGAAAGGGTTACAAGTATAAAATCTTGGAATAGGTTTGAAATTTCATTAAAACATCATAAGGTTATCAAATAAAATTATCATTTCATAAAAAACCCTCTCTAAAATAAATACATAGTCAGTCTATGATTGTCATACATGCAGTTTGCCTCCTTCCTAGTCTGTCTTGGGTTTTGTGAATTTGAGGAGTCAAATGATCTGGTAAAAGGGTAAAAATTAGTAAATAACCTCCTTATGACTTAAGGAATCCCACACAATTTTTATTTTATATGATTGAATAGGGTAAGTTTCCTTTATTTTGTCTTAGATAAAGGGCACTTCCCTAGGTGTACAAATTGGTAGATTTAGAGAGTAGGAATAAATGGGTGGGTAAGGAGATATTTAAACTTTTAAATAAGGTTTAGGAATATGTATATCACCTAAGGAAACATGATAAATACCTCACACAATGAGAGCACCTAATATAATTCTCTACACCATAAAGGTTGCAATCAAGTCTTTGAGGGATGGTTAAGCCTAGTGTTCATTTGAGGGTCCAACTTCATTTATAGCCTTAGGTATGTTTCCAAATCTATTAAAACATGTTTTTAGAACCAAAAAAAATAGTTCAACTTGGTGGAATGCAAATAACCTTAGTTTAATAGACTAGACCACATGGGTTATAATCAGGCCTACTAGATAAGGTTCTAGGCCAAAGCCAAATGGAGAGTTAGACTTATTTCTAACCTTAAGTGAGTACTATAATGGATTTAAAAATGATCCTAGGGTAACATCAGATTTTAAAACCAATTCAGATTTAGGATAAGCATAAATAAATCTATTTTTGGCTCAAAACCAACTCAAGCCTATGCAAATTATAAAAAGGCAGGGTTCACTTTAAGAGGCCATGATGGAAAGCCTCTAGGTTTGTTTAGGTGAATAAGATTCATTCACTTGGAGAATTAGAGTATGTAGAGTAGGTGGAAAATTTCCCTATTTTTTTTATGATGTTAATTAACTCAAGTTACTAGGCATAATTATGCCATTGGGTATCATAACATTGACAAGTAATATTATGTTATCAGACATCATTATGATGTTGAGCGATAGTACACCATCAAGTAATATAATGTCACCACAAAAACATACTATCATGTGAAAACATACTATTACATGATAATATACTATCCTATAAAAATATACTACTATGTGACAATATGCTATCACAAAACATCATGCTATCATGTTGTACCATACTGTCATGTGGTACCATGATGTCATACAACACAATACCATCATAAAACCCCATGTTATTTCATGAAATTATACTATCACATGGCATCATACTATTGTGAGGCATCATACTATCATGTATCAACATCCTATCATGTGGAAAAACACTATTTCATGACACCATCATTTGTCATGCCAATCTGTTGCTTCGATCTCCTTATTTGCTTATAAATACCACTACAGTGACCTAATTTTCACACTTTACTTAAAATGTTTTCTCATCCTACCTAATTCTAACTCAACATGCCTACTTCTAGCTCAAAATTTTCATTAGTCTAATGGCTTCCACATCCACAAAAACTTAGAGTCAATCAAGGGAGATCCACAACTATGTTTTCAAAAATTTATTGTGTTTAGATTTACTCCAAATATTGGAGAAACCTAAATCCTATATTTACTATATTGATCAATGTGAGTTTAGAGGCCTAGTGTAGATGTCTCAATATGATTTGACTATCAATAACAACCTCCTGTGATCTCTCGTTGGCTATTTTAACTATAGTGAGAGCCATTTCTATGTCTAGTTTAATAATAAAACAATATCCTTTGGCACCTCTCCATTAGATATCCAAAATTTAATAGGTCTTCCAAATTTGAATGAAAGTCCTATTAGCACCAAGGTTATCTTATCTAGCATCGATAAAAAATACGTGGATTTGATCTAGAAAGTGTCCATTAACCTAGTTGGTAAGTGTTGATTTTATTAATTAAATTAACATTTATTAATTATACCTGAATCATTTATTATAAATAGTTTGGCATCATCCCAACTTAATTCTCCCATGCTTAATCCCTTCTTTATTCCTTTTGACCTACAAGACTATGTTTTCTGCCTTAAGCCTAGTTGTAGGTTGCCATTAGATGTTTATGAGACCTAGAAGGTGCTTTGGATTAAAATGATAAAGCCTTTACCTTATATATTCTTGTTACAAAATTAAGGGGGATCCCCATTGAAAAAATCACCAATCTATTTCTCAAATCTATTGTCCATTTCTTTCAAGTGAGAATTATTTTGTAGGGAAGACCATCAAACATTCCCTTATAGGTTATTTACTATATTCTTCATTCTCTCTCGAGTGTTGTATGTGATTGGTGCACAGTTGTATCCAGTAGGATTAGGGTGGAGTTAAATATTGCATTCTTGAAGGATACTTGCATCATTTCATCTTCCAATTACATTCTATCCTTGTATAATGAGGCCTTATATGAAATCCAAAATACTATAATTCCCACTGCCCTCTATTAAAAAATAAAAGGTAATGCTTTGTCTATCAAGGAATAGGAGGTAAGTTTAGTTTTCCCAAGTCTCATTTTTTTTGCTTTATATATGTTTTAATTTTAACATTTTTAGCCTATTATATGTTACAAGTGAGAGTTCATGTTTATGACACAAGAAAATAGGTGGAAAGTAAAGGTCAATGTGCTCCAGAGGGCTCTAGTGATACCCAGTCCACAAAATCTTCATTCAATTCATTTTGAATTGTGAAACACCCAAGAACTAATTTTGTTTCTTTTTCACTTTCAAGGTCCCCCAAATTTTCTTTAATGTCTTTTTCTTATATTAATCAATGGAAAAAATAATATTCATAATGGTTTTTTTTTTTTTTTTTTTTTTTTTTTTTTTGTAATGGACTCTCAAAATGTTTCCATTGAGGATTCTTCCACACAACACAATCAATGTTTGCCATTATAGCTTTCTTTTTTATTTGAAGTTTGTTAGAATTTGCTAGTTAATTTACTAGATAATTTACTCATTTTGTAGGTGAAACTACCAATGTCTTTCCTATAAGCACAATGAGAAAATAAGAGCCAAATACCACAAGGACAACAAGAGGGGAAGATATAACTCCAGAAAGGACAATCAAAATAGATGAGGCAGTCACCCTAATAGGTAATAACATTAACAGATTCAATTTGAATTTGTCACCCTGATAGGTAATAACATCAACAAATTCAATTTGAATTTGTATTAATTTTATGTTTTTGAATTTACCATTTTTGAATAATTTTTTTTGGTAGTCCACCCAACATATTTCAAGAGATTGAGAAGTATGTCACCACCCCCACCACCCATCTAGATTCAAAGAAGAGGAAATAAGATCTCCCTCCCTACACAAAGTAGAGGAATGTTGTAAATTTTATATTTCCTAAATTTATCTATTGGTGGCCTTTCAAGTGCACAAGGTCTTACATGTTTTTATCAGATTGATCTAGATGAAGAGTTTCTTAGTATTGAAAGCAAGACCTTAGTTGTTGGTGGATTCAATCCATATGAATTTATTCAAGTTGTTAATGTGCCTTCACAAGAGCCTTCTCTGGCTACCTCTTCCCCACCCCACACTAATAATTTAAATGTCTTTGAGGATTCCATTCCTAATTTTTCATTAGAAAATATAGTTTTAGAAAATCCACTTGCCAATTTGAGGGAAGGTGTTATTGAAGAATTTAATGATTTAAAATAATGGGAGATAAAGGCAAAAACACTTATCAAAAAAATCAATGCCCATTATCATAACCATTGCCAAAGAGTGAATTTGTTTTCTCTTGTTCAAAATAAACCCTTAAAGATTGACGCTTTATTGTAACAAGATCAATCTAGATTGATCTTCGTGGATAATGTTTACAATGATATGATTTTAGAGATTATGATAAATAGGTTGGAAAATTTAAATGGAGAAGCCCAAACATGTTTCAATAAATGGGCTAAAGATATCAACGTTGTTATCATTACACAAGCAGAGAAGGATAAAGCTATGATAAGTTTTCTTTATCTATAACATGTATTTTGATTATTATAATACCTTTATATGTGCTTAACACTTATATATTATTTGTTGATTGCAGGCAAAATATGAAAATTTGAAAAAATAAGCACTTCTTCTTAATGTGCATTTGAAAAATTCCTGTAAAAGTATCTCTTCAACGATTGAATTGAAGAAAAAGTTGGTTCTATTAAATAAATAGAACAACACCTTGAAGAAAATAATTAAAGAGCATGGTATGGATACAAGCATTTTATTAAAGAAAAAAATAGATGTAGATCCTATAATTCTTTTAGTAAGAGATGCAGCGAATGAGAAGAGGGTGATTCTTACATAAATGAATTCTATTGCAAAGGATTTTCAAAAGGAAAGAGTGATAATGGAGGATCTATAGGCAGGTCAAGACAATAAGGTTTCCATGGTTGGGGATGGTAAGCAACAAGGGGGTGGAGAGTCTCAACTAGAAAAATATTGATTTATTTGAGTTTATATTGTTCAAAATGATAGTTTATATTGTTTAAAATATTTTATATCATGTTTGTTTGAAAAACAATTACTTTTATTAACTGATATTTTACAATTGTTTCAAATACTTTTAGCTATATATATATATATATATATATATATATATATATATATATATATATATATATATATATATAGTATTGTGGTCAAGTTTATATATTATATGCAGAAAAAGTAGAGTAAATATTCTATGGAATTATACTATTCTAATGCATAGTTCTAGTATTTGAATACAATGTTATACTAGTATATTGTTCTAGTAGTTATAGATTTGAATGCATTATTATACTGTTCTAGTAGTTGTAGTATTGAATGCATTGTTATAGTGTTATATTGTTCTAGTAGTTGTAGATTTGAATGCATTGTTATACCGTTCTAGTGGTTGTAGCATTTGATTGCATGGCTATAATGTTCTAGTAGTGGTAGCATTGAATGCATTGTTAAACTATTCTAGTAGTTTTAATATTAAATGCATTGATTGTGGTGGAATTTGGAAATATGCCAACCCAACTATAAGAAAAATATTTCTAGTAGTTGTAGTATTTGAATATTATAGTAGTTAATGGAAAAATAGCCTCTTGTAGAGTAGATATTTTATGGAATTATACTATTCTAGTATTGTCGTATTGAATGCATTATTAGTGTTATATTATTCTAGTAGTTGTAGATTTGAATGCATTATTACACTATTCTAGTATCTATAGCATTGAATGCATTGATTTTGGTGGAATTTATAAATGTGACCACAATTTCCAACTATAGGAAAAATATTTCCTATGTATTTGTGTAATGGTACTAATGTAAACGTGCAATAGAATAATTATTGTTATAATATTATGCATATATTATATCTATGTATATTCTATCTAAATTAATATTATAGATAATTAAGATAATGAAAAATAATAAATCTTAATAATTAGAGTTTTAATGGCAAGATAACTGGTGTCCTATGGTGCATCGTGCATGTCTAGACATAAGACTTGTATGTTTCAATGAATGCTATAAGGAAATTCTCTATAGAATGTTAAAAAGAATTATGATTACTACTTAATGAATGACATGCATTACAAAGATAAATTACTATTTGAAATACAAATAATTTTAATAGGACAAAAAAAAATTCCAATGTATTGAATAAAATTCATGATTGTAACATCAAGGAAATAGATTATAGAATTTAATGTATTTGAAGATGAAAGAATAAGAAATATTTTAGAAAATAGTAATTTTTATACTTATTAACTAAAAGTTGGGTATCTGAAACAATCCTTAAGAAACTTGCTCATCATATGTGCGATTTGAATCTACCATGCCAATACCGTATTCAATCTTGGTATTCTAATCTTTTGTATTGGTAGCTCTATTAATCACACCTCTTATTTCCACTAGAGAATTCCATGTTGCCATTTCTATATCATATGGAAACTTGTCCACAAAATAACGTGAAATATATAGTCTCAAGCAAATCTCTAGATTTTTATCCAATTTGTTTCTAAGTTTTGACTTTATGAAGGATAATACACTAAACACTCGCTCATCTTCAACAGAACCCAAAACCATTGTTTGAATAGGTTCATATAATCTAAAATATTAACTAATACTTTCTTGTAATATGCTACTTGGATATAGTTTTTTCCATACATGAGTAATGACACCATTTTTTGTTGGATCACTTAAACACTGAAATTGATCCATCATTGTAATCCTAATCTATGTTGATTGAGACATCAGTAATTATTTATTTAAAATACCATTAAATATGAACTCCATTCACATCTATAGATTTACAGAGATGCATAACAATTGTATTCATGTATTTGTTAAATAATGTCTTTATTTGTTCTTGCCTATTAACACTATTCCAAAAAATGGGATTCACAACCCCCATGCCCTCCAACAACTCATCCCTTTGAAAATGTTATTTGATATCATTGGATAAAATTTGTGAGTTTTTTCTCAATTTAATTTGTGTTTTAGACAAAATAGTATCATATAGTAAATGTGTCACATGTACATCTTCAACTCATACAACTTTGAGTCTTCTAGAGCATGTGTGTATTGGGATCTTAATGTCATTTACCATGACACAAAGATAATCATGTATATTAAATTTCAAATAAATCTCTAGATTCTAAAAATAGGTCCATGAAAACTTTCATTTGATGTGTATAATATATCTAAACATTGACATACATGTTTTCTCAAACGTATGAAGTCAACAATATACATAGATCTCTCTTGGGCATGTTTCATTAAATAGTTGATTTCTTTCAACATTGGCAAAATATCACATGGGCATGTTTCATTAAATGTCCAGAGGTGTGTCTTCTAGGGGTGGCATTTTATCGATAAAATCTTTGGGTGGTGAGAAGTTATTGGGATTAATTATTTCTAATGAAATAGTGTCAATATCCATGTCAATTTCTACATTTAAATGGTTTTGCAATTTTTCTACAGTAAAAAAAATTAATTGATATTTTTAAAAAACGTTTTAGAATTACCTATATTTGAAGTGCCTACTATTTGCACAGTTCTCTTTCTTGGATTTCTAAAATAAGACATGATGTTGAATTTTTATGGTATTTACTATGATGCTTTACCCTTTATATTACCTTTTGATGCAATAAATTTATTTTTAAGTGATTTAGTGCTACCAACTTCCTATCTACTACTGAGCATCAAGCTACGACCATGCATCATAGTGCTGTCAGAGGAAAAATTATCATGTGGCATAATACTATAGGGTGTCAATTTATAGTCATGTAACACACCACTCCTAGATGTCATGTTTCCATCATGTAGTAGATGGTTTTCAAGTTATCAGTTTCCATTACATGGCACATCATGTCTAGGTGGCAGGTTGCCATCATACAACACATTGCCATCAAGTGGCAGGTTCCCATCATGTGTTACCTTGCCTCTAGGTGTCAGGTTGCCATCACATGACACATTGTGATTGGGTGCCTAGTTGTCACCAGTACCATTAGGAATATAATTTACATTACATGGCATAATTCTGGTGGAGGTCAGGTTGCTGAAAGTAGTTGAGTGATAGAGTGTGACCTCAAGTCTCAAGATCTTTACAATCTGGTAAAGAAATATACTTCAGTGGTAAGTTCATGACTTTTGGGAATATGTGTACTATATATATGTAAAATTTCTTGGATGCCACCATAAATATTATAAATCATTGGTGACCCGACACCTAAAAAAATGACATCCCAAAATTTTAGGTGAAAGGGTCAAATGTTGCACCCTAAAAAATTGCCAAATTCAAATTCCCTAAAATAGAATATTCATGAATTAATGAATATTCACCAATTAAATTTACCCTAGAAAAAGGATCTTGATCACATAACTTTAAGTGCTTGTATCTCACTTTGTGATTTTCATGGGAATACAAGACATTTTGAGATGTTAGATACGCTCCTAAGTAGCTCTTTTTTGGAATTAAGTTGAGATTTGAACATGAAATCTTTATGAATAAAGCTTAAGAGGTCAAATTGTTCAAAACCCTTGCATTGGAAAGATAATCTAATGGAATAGTTTACCTATAGTGATGATTGAAACTTGTGTAGGACTCTCTCCTGCTATTCCCCATGCTTTTGGACTATATGAAACTGTATGAATAGGGTAGTTTTGACTATTTTATGAAACTGTATGTAGCTTATGAACACAATTATTTACCAATTGAGAAAGATAGTTTAGTAATGTTTTTCAATTACCAAAAGTTGCATCACTACATGTTAAATAATAATACCATTGTCATATCCTAGATCAATCCCCTCAGATATTTATTAACCAAGGAAACTTTAATAGGTCACATGGCCAAGTGGGTAATGTTGATAAGTGAATTTTATGATGAGTATCATAATTAAAAGTTCATTAAGGGGCAAGTCCTTATAGATCAACTTGTTGAAGCTGATTTGATCGATACAAATCCCCCCATCTTTGATTTGCTAGATGAGTCAATTTTGATCCTAGAAGAAGTTCCTATTGAATCCAAATAATGGAAATTATACTTTGATAGTTTATTCACATTTCATGGGTCAAGAAATGGTATTTTTCAATCACACCATAAGGGGATCTCATTCCCAAGGTTTTTCACATTAGCTTCAAATGCACCAATAATATGGTTGAGTTTGAGGCACTCATTATAAGACTTCATCTCGCAATATAATAAAACATTCAATAGTTAATGGTATATGGGGATTCCAAGTTGATCATTAATTAGGATACAAACCAATACCAAACTAGAGATGAGAAGCTTGTACCTTTTAAGAATATGGTCAAAAACCTTAAACAACATTTTGAAACTATTCACTTTGAGTAGATACTAAGAGTCAATAATCTATTAACATATGTAATGGCAACCATTAGGTCCATGATAACAGTAACAAGTTGTGTAAAAGAGTATTAATTTATCATTAAGAAACTTCTTAAAATAGATCATGTACAACCAAATTTTGAGATGGGTATGATATTATTGGTCTTGATCTCCCTTAGCACTAAGACCTATATCCCTATTTCCAAGACCAAATTCTTCCTACTAACATAATGCTTCCCGTTATACCCTATATGGTAATACATGTTATCATAAGGGCTATAGTGGAATGAAATTTCATTTTTTGAATTTGGGAGAATCTAAATTAGTGCTTAAGTATGTACATAAAGAAATTTATGGGCCCCACACTAACTACATGGACCTTGTCAAGAAACTCCTTCAGACAAGATATTATTTATGAAAAATGGAGACAAACACTTGTCAATATGTCAAAAAGTGTGTTACTTGTCAAAGGCATGGTGATTTAATCCATGAACATTCTCTACAACTTTAATTGATCACTAATCCTTGATTTTTTTTAATGTCGGGACTTGATCTCATAAGGAAAATAAACCCTACTTCCTTTGATGGCCACAAACATATCCTCATTGCTATGGAATATTTTAATAATTGGATAGAGGCCATTCCTCTCACTTATATAAACAAAAAACATATTTAAAAATTCATTTATTTCCATCTCATGTATCACTATGGCATTCCCTTTACCATTATATTTGATAATGGTGGATCATTCAAAAATGAAGATGTAAAATCCCTATGTTCCCAATTCTATATTGAGCATAAAAGGTTCATGCCTTATTTTCCTCAAATTAATGGCCAAAATGAGGCATGAAATAAAACAATTATTAATATTATTAACAAGATTGTCAATGATGTTGTATGCAATTAAAACTTACAATTATTCATAACCTTGTGGGCTTACCAATACTCGCATGCCTACATGAGCCACACCATAATCCTTAGTTTTTGGTTTTGAAATCATTATCCTTATAGAAATTGAGTTACCTTCTCTACAAATTTCTTTGTAGAATATCATTGATGTTGAATAATATAGAGTCACTAGATTGCAATAACTAGAGTTCTTGGATGAGAAAAGGTTAGTTACATTATACCATTTGAGAGCTTATCAAAATTGGCTATGCCATAGTTATGACAAATGTATTCTTGCCAGATAGTTTGAAGTTGGTGATTTAGTGCTGATAGAAAATTAGAAGATTATAAATGTTGAATGAAATTTTTTTGAAGAGAATTGGCTAGGTCCATATGTTATTATTATAAATTATGATTTTGGGGCATATATAATAGCTATGCCAGATGGATAATAGATTGAGGATCATATGAATATTTTTCATCTAAAATGCTTCTACGCTTAACTAATTTAAACCATTGTTTATTAGAGCCCTTACTTGGGGGCATCCATTTTGCATTCAACCATTCCCTCATTTTACCATTACCAGGATCATCTTATCTTTCTTCCTATTTCATATTAGCATCATGATCTTATTACAACCAACATGTGTTACATACAAATTCAGAGAACATTTCTAAAGTCACTCCATATTGGTCAACATCAACAACCTCTTTTTAGATAAGTGTATCAAGGTATGTCATTAAGTGTGTTACCTGCTTGATAGTTCTTAGACACATACTCTAAATGCTTCTTCCTTTATTATTTACCCTTTATGTGCCTTCCTTTTCATATCTTGTTATTACATGGTATTTCCCTTATACTCAAGGTTTTATTGTTGGTTTAGGGTTGTTACCATTGTAAAAAGTTTACCTAGGGTTGTTACTCTTGGTCCTATTCTGAATGGGAACAAATTCTCTAATACCAACCATTTATACTCATCATTACCATTTACTTCATTATATTCTCCCATTTCTAGGAAAATTACACGGGCTTGAGGTTCACACAAACTATATAGGTAGTACTTGGATGTATGGGGAATCTCAGGTCAGCTTGGCCACTTTTCATTTTCATTTCCATTCCCATTTTTATTTACCATTACCTTATGCTCTCACCATTTTCCAAACAACAATTATCTTACACTCTCACCATTTTATGAGCCCTTTTTATTTTTTCTCTACAAATAATTTATCTTTGTACTTGTCATTACTTTTATTCTATCCCAATTCTCAAGAGAACTACATTGGCCTGAGGTCCATATAGAATATATAGGCAACATCCATTTACATGGGGCATTTGGGGTTAGCTCGGCCACACCTTCCTTATTATTCTATTCCCCCTTTCTTGAGCCTAATTATCACTTTAGCCTATCCACTGTCACATTGACATGGGGGAAAGGTATCCAAAAGTAATGCCTTATCAATCACATGTGCATAATTTTTTATTACATAGTTAAGTTTTTTAATCTTCTTATGTTGTGTTTTTGTGTGTTTTACTTATCTGATTGTTTGCCTATTTATTTAAGCATCACTTGTTTTATTATCTGTTTACGATTAAATGTAACTTTTTCTTACACTTAAGTCTTGATATTTTATATCTTGGCCTTAATTTGTTATACTTGCATTTAAAATATTTTTTGGTTTATCTTTTGTTCAGATGCATTATGTTTTACACTTAGGTCTTGATGTTCTATATCATGATTTTTAGTTATAAATATTAGCATTTGAATTAGTCCCTATGAAATTGACATATAATTTTATCATAGGTTATCTATAATTATGGTGCATATTATCATTTGTAAAATTGAAAACCAAGTGCTCATGTCACCAATGTTTCGTTGAAAGCATCTCTCCAAACATGATACAATTATCTAAACACATGATCAAGATGTCATTTGATTTTCCATAATCCCCATCAAATGACAAATTTTGAAACAAACATGGTTATCTTTATGCTAATTAAGGATATGCATATCCTAAATAAGCATATACAATCTAGTCATACCACATGTTACCTCCATGAGACAAACACAAAGTGTAAAATCAACTAGTAAGAAAGATTGACAAAAAAAAAACATCAACATCTATATTTTGCTAAATAATCTACATCTAACATCTAAATAGTGTTAACATGAACATAATGTATAATAAAATAATATCAAAGTCTATGTAAAACATATATGCAAGGAAATAAATGTCATATATATATCAAAATCATAGTTCTATACATCTTGAAAATATATACATCTCATATATAGAAAAAAGAGGAGCTACAACCAAAATATTAGCTTTGGATTTGTCCATCTCTGAGAGGACTCTATTTAAAACTATACCCTATACCTAATACTAGTGCATATGGTGGTGGTGGTCCCATAACTCTCTATTGTGATGTTGAATAGGCCATTGATCTCTTTAAAATTATTGTGTGGTGTGATATTGAGGTTTGGCTGGTCTTTTGACTTCATGTATACTCTCTAGGATCCATATCCTCTACTAATAATATCAAGTGAGATAATATTAGATAATACTTAGCCTCATCCTTCACCTATAGGGCATCATCCTTCACTTATAAGGCATCATCCTTGGCCTGGATCACATCAACTAGTGATTTGGCCATGACTTGATTTAACAAAATCTATCGTGCCTCATCTTGCTCCTTATAGAGCCTTTATATATCTACCTCAACTTTATCTTACTCTATGCATACCTTATGTCACTCACTGATGGCTATCACAAGCTTGACATCATGCATCATAATTTGTCCCTCGAGGTCAGTCATATGGGTATCTTGCCCTCTCAATGCTATAATCTCTATGTCACAGGCTATAATAATACTTTTTAGCCTCATGGTTTCCCCCTGAGTTGTTTCCAACTCAACTCATATCCCTGTCACATCCTACTCAAGACCTAAAATCTTTACTAATCTAGTAGTAATCTCTCATTGTAGTCCATCTATAAAGGTCTAATCTTCTATAGATCTAGTAGTCCTTGAGGTGCCTATCTCATCTATACCCTACTTAAAGCCACTAACTACTACCTCTATCCTATATATATCTAGAGGATATCCCTATCCTCCATCTTCACTCCTATCCTACTTATCCTTTGTATTTGATCATAATAATATCACTAAGGGTGTGAATTGTGTGCTCAAGGCCTATAAAACTTGTTGTGTAACCTGTTACATAGGGATCACAACTACTTACTATGTAATATATTATATGGTAACTTGTAATACTTTCTGAGGAGGAACTTATGACATAACTTGTCCATGTACCTATTTCTATGCCTATGCATGTCCCTATGCATGTGTCTATCCATGTACCTATCCTTGTCTTAGTATCTAACCATATGGAGGTCCATGTACTAGGCCCTACCTCCATATAACCCTCCTTTGATGTTATATTTGCCCTTGAGGCTAGGGTCAAGTCAACTATATGGGCCTAAAAATTTTCCACCATGTTCCATAGATATTTATAATGCTAAAATCTACCATGCCTCTTGTGTATGCCCAAACTACTAGCTAAACCACTAGGTAACTCTTAATCACCTCTACTCTAAAAATTGATAGCCCCCACTACCTCATCTCATGGGTAACATAAGAAAAGAAGTGTGGTCCCTTAGGAACATCTTTCTAGAAGACAAAATGTCATTAAACACAATCAAACTTGTACCTCTCCCATATAAAGTCATGTTGGCCTATGATATATTATGGTGTAAGCATATACCAGGTAATAAATCCACCTTTCAACCAACCAAACTATGCATCCATATCAGGATGCCAGATGAAGTACCCATCCACCATCTCATCTAGGGTCCACCTATAATAATAAAAATCACCTTTAGGGCCTCAAAGACTAGTGCCTATCTAATACCAACCAAACACTAGAGGGTCTTAGGATCCTCACTACATCTTCTAGCCAACTAACCACTCGATCATTATGTGTTCCTAGGCCTAAAACTATAGCAATGTGGTGTGCTTAATTATTTGGCTACTCTGGTAGGCTATCATGTTTAGATCATGGTACAAATGAGATAATAATCTATGGCCCCATATAAAACATGTGATTGAGTCCCACATATCTTGTACCACTCCTATCAAGTTGATCTAGAAAAATCGCCTCTTTTTGTTAGGTAACAAGATGCCATTGATAATTACCATCAATATCACCACCTCCCTAATTACTGAGGCTTATGATAATGATAAAAGAGACAATGCCTACCATTTTCCTATTGTTGCTACTCCATCACCGCCCCCACCAAGGATGACATCTGATGGGAAAAATAGATTTTCTATGGTATCAATGTAATGGCCCCACCCTTTATCACAATGTCATTAATACCTATTAAGTACTCTAGTACATCTAGTTTTCCATGCTACATCCATTGAATCCTTGGTCCTCGAATAAAAATATATAGAATTATCCATACATTTTCCAAGGTCGCCATCACCTTTCCTATTAACAAATGAAATATTGATGTATTGTAGTACTAGCACTTAGCTAAGACTAACAAGTAAACCCTGTCATCTTGAATGACTAGCATTTATGCCAAGTGAAGTAGCCCCACTATCTCTAAGAATGCCACTAAGTCCTTAGTCATGATATCAAGATGGCATTGCACTCATAACAACTATTCACACATTGTGATAACTTCTAAACCATCTTACATATCACAAGACATGTCAAAATCACTTCATTGATCTATTTATTTTCTTCTAGCTAGACCACATTACCATTTTCTTCTACTTTTAGACTTAGTATTTTATTTTTATAACCTACTTAACTTAGCTATTTTTCTACTTATCTTTGTTTACCTCTGGGTAATCTCATCAATTTTTTTTAATCTTACCATTTGGTAGGATGTTCCCATTATTTGATAGGTCATTCCTACAATTTTATCTATGTTGTTCTGCATCCTCACTAATTTTTTAATAAGTTCACTATT
>JARHVA010002764.1:940000-1005000 GCA_037957365.1 Torreya grandis | reverse complement strand
GTTTTTTTTAATCTTTAATCCTTTATTTTTATCTTAAGTAAGGACTAATTTCATACATGTGTCATTGTAAGTTTTTGCATGAAGCATAGTTCAATGTTGTGGCCTAAACCTAAGATTGTTCTTTAGAGGTAAGTTCATGTACATATTTTCTTTTTACTCTAGTTCTTTCACTTTGCTGCATTACTAGTATAAAATAGGGGAAAATGTAACACATAAATTAACATTTAAGCTAAAACAATGCACTTGTGCCCACCCTTTTTACATAATTACCTCATGCCTTATTTCATATCCTTTTGACCTCTTTCCTTAATTTTTTATGTGGATGACCCAATCCTATAAGCAAACCAATGATCCTAGAATATCTATATTCCTTATAAAAAATAGTTTGAGCTTATCCATAGACTATTCCATACTCTTAGATTATTTATTTTTACTCCTAGATAACACCACACTATTTAGGCAATAACGATCCTCAATAGTGTTGAGTTCCACTATTTTTGTCCTCTCACCAAATAATGGCTAATTGCTCAATTTCAAATTTATGTACTAAGTCATTCTGAATGTTTAGCAAGCCCTATCCAAATGAATTCCCCATTGATCATTATATATACATATTTTCAAGTCATTTTTCACACAAAAGACTTCAATATTGAAAAACACTAAAATTTTAATTGCACATTGAGAGCCAATTCCCTATTTATCCTAATTCTAAATACATAAAACCCTAATAGCCATGGGTTAATATTTGAATACACTTCTAAGGTCACAAATCATGGTTGAATCACTTAATCACACCATGATTACACCAACATTTAGCATTTTTACCAGTCTTTCACATACACTACCATAGCCTAGGATAACTACAAGGAGTTTAATACCTCTTCATAGTATTGGTATGTATGTAATGTTCCACACAGGGTGTATTAGGGTCAAACATGACTTCAATTACTAACCCCTTTTCACCAAATGGTTATATTTATCCTCTTGGTGTATTGAGCTAAGGTTACAAGTGAAGGATAATATACATAATGGTTTCCACAATGGATTGAAAGCTTTTGCATAGTAAGTGGAACACACAGATGAAGGTGAACCTATCACAAAAATATTAGAGATCCATCATTTAATAGAACACCGGTGCTCCCTAAGGGCAATAGTACCATGCATCCTTGTTTATATACAAATCTCTTGTCTAGATATCTTGTAAAACCCTATTTCAAATCTGCAGTTAGTCAACATATCTCCATTATGATTTTCAGCCTCAGACATAATCTTGCATTCTAGTTTTTCAGCTAATATATATTTTCTTATTAATTTTCCATTTTAGTGTATTTTCTAATTATTGTTTTGGGCTTTCAAAATTGATAAATTCTTTAATAGCTATAATATTCCAAGTTTTTATTTCTTATTTCATCCAAGTTATGAAAAATGTTTCTATCTACCTTAGATGTAGTGATATACTTAATTATTCCCAAATTGAATATTTTTATATTTAAATTAATAATACCATAAGAGTAGAACCTATTAATAGATCTGACAATATAGATAAACAAAATTATTAAGATATATTTCAAAGAATAAAGATATGCAAGATATATTTATCAAAATTATTTGAGAAGAAATTATAAAATCATCTGAATGATAATCCTATGAGACTTCTAACCCTATGGATCCAATGAATATAACTTTTGTACCACCATTTACTATGGGGATAAATTAAGGGCTTCAAAAATTTAATCTAGTAATTCTTACTTGGTCATTGGGAGCACCACCTTTGATTAACACACATTCTTCTTCTTCCAACGTATAAACATTGATGCACAATATTCAATCTCTGTAAACTAAGGTATTACATTTGGAGTAAGGTCCTTCAAAATCTAACCAGGCACTTGATTCTCACACTTTATTGCACACTCCATTGGCACAACACATAGCAACATATCCTCTAATTATAGGGGTTTTGGCACCCAAGCTTACATTATATGATGGAAAGGGTGACCCGAAACAACATCTAAAAGCCTTCCAATTAAAATGTTTGGTCTATGTGTTCAAAGATAGGTTATTGACTAAGTTATTCCCAAGGACCCTAAAAGAATATATTTTATAATGGTTTTATAATTTACGTCATCTTTTCCATTCACTACCACCTCCATTCTTGATGTTAGAACTGGTTTTTAAACTGTTGATAGCTTCGTCATTGTCAAAAATATAGAAAAAAATAAAAATTTAGAAAATTAAAAAACTCCCAAAAACATTTTGACTTGTCCTCAGTCCTATTAAAATCCTTGTTCAACTTTAAATAAATCATTTTAACTTTATAATGATATTTTGTTCCCAATCTAACCCCCTCACATATATCATTGCTCGAGGGAAAAAAAACTATCATTATTATCTATCACCACACATTGGGTTTTTTAGCTTGATAAAGGACAAAAACATAATCAATTTACTTATTTATTTGTTTGTTTTTGTTAATCATTTGTTATTGCTCATTATTTTTATGTTTTCTTATTTGTTATATCTATATTAGTTCCACTACATATTACAACAATGCCATCATGGTTTTCTATATCATGATGCATATTTCATGCAAGTTTAGTAAAAATTTATCATCACATCATCTACATCCATATACATTCATTCCTAAACATTCTACTCATCTTAACTATCAACAATTAAACACTCATTCTAACTAACTATTGATAATTAACATTCATTCTTAGTGTCTAAGTGTGCATCATGAAAAATACAACAAGAATGTCAAGCCATTTATCACATCATATAACAATATTCAACATCCATAGAATTCATTAAAACCATCCATAGCCATAATCATCATCCACAATCATGACACGAGATAGTGATTTTTGCCTTTGATTTTACTCAATCCCTACTTATTTATTCACCCCCTACCCCTATGTTTTGATCTTAATTATTCCATTTTAACCCCTCTTCTCATTACGAGAGCCCATCCATGTTTTTCATCTTCACATGCTCGCTCGAGAGGGGTATCTCCCTAACCAACCAACTACTAGGGACATCCTATTGTTCCCATTTTTTTACATTCTTTCCAAATTTGTTACTTCTCCTAGTCGCAACACCCTTTCAAAGAGGGACAAATGTAGACACCATAATTCCAACACCCTAATATCATCACCAATGTACAAACTTGGAAGTTCCCCACCAGAGCCACAAGCATGTATTATGGTAGAATTTGATAATTGCTCTCGAATGTCATTTGTAGATGCAACTCCACATACAATTTCAATTATACCAATACAAAGGGGACGAACATGACAATTACCTTTAAGACTGGCTTGGGGATTGTCTATACATAAATCACAAGGATTGAACATGTATAGTAAACAAACCTGGAAGTTCCCCACCAGAGTCATTAGCATGTATTTATGATAGAATTTGATAATTACTCTCGAATGTCATTTGCAGATGCAACTCTACATAAAATTCCAATTATACCAATACAAAAGGGATGGATATGACAACTACCTTTAAGACTAATTTGGGGATTATCCATTCATAAATCACAAGGATTGACACTTTCTAAAGAAAAAATTGATATAGGATATACAGAAAGACACATTTGTGGCCATCGTACATGTAAAATAATGTTACTCAAGTCCTTAAAACTACAATAATGTTACATGGTTAATATCACATATATTATATTTATTTTCACATTTCGATATATATTAAATTATTTTCTTTAATTATCATTGAATGTGATATGTATTTCTTATTTGGATGAATATGAAATGATGCATTAATTGGTATTTATTGTTAAATATGCATGCCACACCTACGAGTGCTACTAGCATAGATATCTTAAATACATTTATCTAAAATATGTTGAGAGATATTAATCTCAAGGTGCCTATCTAACATACATCATAATATAGATGCCTTGAGATTGATAACTATTGATGTATTTTAGATAAATATATTTAAGATATCTATGCTAGTTTATAAATATGATGTAGTAAAATCTATGTTTATAATGTGCTAATATTTTTTATGATAACTTATTTGGTTAATTATCTATAAATTAGTTATTTTTACAATTTCAATGTTATGATTATTTATAAATATAACATGGTAAAATCTATATATTACCTATAAATTAATTATGATTATCTAATTATTTATAAATATAATGCAGTAAAAAATATATATTATCCATAAATTAATATTGATTATTTATAAATATGTTGTGATAAATATATACATAATTTATAAATTAGTTATGATTATCTAATTAAAATATAAATAATTATTTATAAATATGATGTGATAAATCTATATATTATTTATAAATTAGTTGTGATTATATTATTCATAAACTAATTACAATTATTTATTTTTACAATTTCATTATTATGATTATTAAAAATTATGATGTGGTAATATGAGTATTTATTAATTAATTATGATGTAATATAATTAAATCAGTTAAGTGGAAATCAATTTCACATTAAAAGAAATGAGACAAATTGTACAATAAAAATAATGAGAAAAGAAGTAACCTTTAAATTATTAAATGTAAAAAATTTGTATTTTATCTACTCAAAAGTTCAATTTACTATTTTTTTACTCTTCTTTTATTTTTATTTCTCACTTTACTTTATATTTATATATTTTTTAGTTTGAATTTATTTATATTTATGTGTTTTTTTACTCATATCAGCTTTGATATAATTAAAGTATTTTAAACTTTATTTAATGTCAGCTTTCAATTAATTAATTAGCAACCCACTCACCTCCCCCATCGCTGTAATGAGAAAATAAATAATCTTTAAATTATTAGATATAAAAAGTTTATATTTTATTTGCTCAAAATTTCAATTTACTATATTTTTACTCTTTTTTTTAATTTTTATTTCTCACTTTACTTTATTTATATATTTTTGGTTTGAATTTATTTATATTTATGTGTTTTTTAAATCCATATCAGCTTTGATATAATTAAAGTATTTTATTCTTTATTTAATAAAGTCAGCTTTCAATTAATTAATTGCCAACCCACTTACCTCATTACAACATTTCACCTCCACCCTAGATGCCACTGTAATTAAAGTATTTTATTCTTTATTTAATAATGTTGGTTTTCGATTAATTAATTACCAACCCAATCATGCCATTACAATGTTTCACCTTCCTGCAGATGCCATTATAGGGAACACCTATCAACGTAATGAGAAAATAAGTAATATTTAAATTATTAAATGTAAAAAGTTTATATTTTATCTGCTCAAAAGTTCAATTTACTATTTTTTTACTCTTCTTTAATTTTTATTTTTCACTTTAATTTATATTTATATATTTTTTGGCTTGAATTTATTTATATTTATGTGTTTTTTAAAACCCATGTAGACTTTGATATAATTAAAGTATTTTATTCTTTATTTAATAATGTCATATTTCAATTAATTAATTTCCAACTGTAGGGAATACCTATTGGTGTAATGAGAAAAGAAGTAATCTTTAAATTATTAAATTAAAAATTTTATATTTTATCTACTCAAATGTTCAATTTACTATTTTTTACCCTTCTTTAATTTTTATTTCTCTCACTTTATATTTATATTTTGTTGGTAATTAAAGTTTTTTATTTTTTATTTTTTATTTAATAATGTTAGCTTTCAATTAATTAATTGCCAACCAACTCACGTCATTACAACCTTTCACCTCCCCCCAAATGCCACTGTAGAGAACACCTATCAATGTAATAATTACTAGCATATATATCTTAAATACATTTATCTAAAATATGTCAAGAGATATCAATCTCGAGGTACCTATATTGTGATGTATGTTAGATAGACACCTCGACATTGGTATCTCTTAGTGTATTTTAGATGAATGTATTTAAAATATCTATGCTAGTAGCACCCATAGGTGTGGCACGCATATTTAATAATAAATACCAATTAATGCATCATTTCATATTCATCCAAATAATAAATATATATCACATTCAATGATAATTAAATAAAATAATTTAATATATATCAAAATGTGAAAATGAATATAATATATGTGATATTAAACATGTAACATTATTGTAGTTCTAATGACTCGAGTAACATTATTTTACATGTGAGATGGCCACAAATGTTAACCATGGTCTTTCTGTATACCCTATATCAAATATTGCTTTAGAAAGAATCAATCCTTGTGATTTATGTATGCATAATTCCCAAGCCAGTCTTAAAGGTAGTTGTTGTATCCATTCCCTTTGTATTAGTATAATTGGAATTGTATGTGGAGTTGCATCTAAAAATAACATTTGAGAGTAATTATCAAATTCTACCATAACATATGTAGGTGCCTCTGATGGGGAACTTTTAGGTTTGTATACTATACTTCAAATATATCCTAGAGATCCATTTGTAAGTCTTGCTTCTATCCATAGATAGAGGTTAACATCACCCTTACATCCTTACATATTAATAACTTTAAATCTAATTTATCATTTTGACCTCCTGATGGATTGGTACTACTTATTTTAGTAGCAATGCTCTATGCAATCAATCATTTTAATGATTTTAATTTCAATTTTTTATGATTTTTAACATTATCATTTGTTGTAAATAAATGAATAGCATTTTCAAAATCTTCCCTAATGCTTGGGTGTAATACAATATTTGTTCTTGACATCAATAATTTCCAATCATCAATAGTTGGATGTGCATCTCTAAGATTTGTGAGCATATGTCGAAACCTTTTTTGGTCATCACTTGAAACCTTTTTTGGTTGTCACTTTCCATGTCTGTTACTATTGTATGGTGCTTTATCACTCACAGGAGGTAGCTGACCCAAATCACTTAATAAAATGATTGATCTACCTCCAAAACTCACATTTTAATTTTTCGAAAATGCTTGAAAAAGTCATGCATCTATGTTCTGTAAAATTTTTTCTCTAATGAAACTCATTTCATCAATAAATATGTATTTTATATGCCACATTTTTTCTTGAAAACTTGTGAATCTTGTTCTTTCTAATTCTAAAAATGTTTTGATTGGGATTCATAGTGTTGAGTAGATTGTCATAGCACCAATATTAAATGTTACAACTCTAGTTGGTGCAATCAATAGATGTGGACAACATTTCATAGTTGGTGATTCATTTTCAAAAGCTTCACCAATGGCACCGATTAGATGTGATTTTCTTATTTCTACTATTTCTTGAATTATCATGCATAGTGGTGCGATATTATGATTCTGAAAAAAATGTCTCATGTCTATATCAAGTGCCTTTTTTTATTTGTTCCATATGAAATATTACTTGTTATATCATCCGGTATGAGTAACTCGTTGTCTTTCATTATGCTTATGAAATTTATAGCTAAAGTTGTGTATTCTTCTCTTTTATATTTATGATTCCATGGTGCTTGTCTATCAAGATCTCTTCTTCCCAACATATCTAATTTTGTTACTTTCATAATTAACCCACGATGTATCCTTGATATGATTTCTCACTCATGTTCCATTATATTTTGATGAACGGATTGAACATCATCACATTCAATATCACTTTGATTTTTATGGTCATCTGGCATAGTCTTTTGCTCAACATGCCAAGGATTGTAATTCAATGATTCCCAGTTTGATGTTATTATATCATCATCAATTCTAATATCTCTTTTTATATTACAAAATGGCTTGTAAAGTAATAAATATGACCAACATAAATCAACCTGTTTTTTTTTTATTCTGACATTGACACTGTAGTAAATCTTGGGAACACTCTCACAATAGTTGTCACACTCTTGACCTCCCCTTTATTATCTCACCTTCTCTTGGGATTATAAGAACAAAATCTAGCTATCTCTATAAGTGAAAAACTTTCCATTTCATAAGGTCTGTTCATGTATCCATCAATGAAAACTTTTAAAGGTTTATCATTTTCTAGTTCTTTAGTATGTGTCATCAGTTTGAACACTTCACTTAATGAATTTTATTAATTATATTTATAAAGTGGACTATAAAAATAAAAATTAAATTTTATTATAGTACACTTAAAAAATATATCAATAACAACTTATTTTTGAATGAAACACTTTTCTTAATTTATTAGGTGAGTCCTTTTACAACTAGAGAAAGGGTCCATTATTTAAATTTAACAACCATTTATATATTTATCCACATAAAAAATGTAGTCTTTGGATATCTCCATCTGTTATAACTTATTACCAATAAAGTTTATTTTTATTTTTTATTTTTTTTAAATAATAATTATCTATTCCAAAGTGTCCTTCATAATTTACAACACTTAATTTTATATATATATATATATATATATATATATATATATATATATATATATATATATATATATATATATATATATATATATATATATATACATATTCCTTTATAAACATAAATAAACAACATAACTAACCAATTAATTATTTATAATTATCTAAGATATAACTATTTAAAGAATATGAATGTAACTAATCAATTAACTAAAGGAATGTAACTAACCAATTAACTATATGTGTGTGTGTGTGTGTGTGTGTGTGTGTGTGTGTGTGTGTGTGTGTGTGTGTATACATATATACATATACATATATATACATATATATATATATACATACATATATATAGACACACACACACACACACACACACACACACACACACACACATATCTGTGTGTGTGTAAATAATTATATATAATTTGAATATAACTAACCAATTAACTATTTAAAATGTATTTTAATTCATTTATGTATGTATAATTATCCAACCTAGATATCTTATATATCTTTCTTAAATACATATATATAAAGCATTCAAACTTTTATGTAACAATTTTAAAATACAATAAATCTATTTAATTATTAATTAATAAAAATAATTTATCCATATATTTCAATAAAATTATATAAATTATTAATAACTATATAATAAATTTATAACTCTATTTTAATTTTGAATAAAATAGATCAATATTAAAAAATATTTAAATTTAAACTATATATTATAAATTTACATATACATAAAAATAATTACAGATATCAAATATTAAAAAATATTTAAATCTAAATCATATATTATGAATTTACATAAAAATAAAAATAATTATAGATATCAACTTATTTATTATGGACTTTGAAAATAAAACATAAAGTTAAGAATTTAGAAGTCTATAATAAATCATAAAATTACGGACTTAATAAAATAAAATAAAAGAATCTAAAACACACATTGAAATACCAAGGCACACAGGTATGGTGGCACAACAATATAACTTGAGGATAAAGTTTTCAAGAGAGCTGGGTCTGCTTTTCTATTTTATGTTTTTTTATTTGTATTTATAAATATTTTAAATCTTTTCATATATATATTCAAATAATGTTTAATTACATATTTTTTTATTCACTGATTTTTATTTTATTTTATTATTATGTTGGTTTTAAAAAAAAAAAGTGAACAACTCATGTCATTACACCCTTGGATACCATTGTGGGTTACGTCTCTTGGCATAACAAAAATAAAAGTGAACAACTCACGTCATTACACCCTTGACTGCCATTGTAGATTACACCTCTCGACGTAATTATTTTATATTTATATTTTTATATTTTTAATCTTTATAATATAATTTATATTATTATGTGAGGTGTGTGTATAATATTTTATATAATAATAATAATAATAATAATAATAATATTATTATTATTATTATTATTATTATTATTATTATTATTATTATTATTATTTTTTTTTTTTTTATAATAATATATTATTTTGTTATTATTATTTGTTTTTAATCAAGTAAAACTATAATTTTAATACTATTTTGTTTACTTAAATAATATATCTTATAATATTGTTGATCCTATTACACACACATATACATGTATAATACAACATAAATTATATATTATAGTGGATATTTTTTATAACTATATTTTATTTGTTTAATATAATCCATTTGTTTCATATAATTTTAAAAGAAATAACTCACATCATCATCATTATCATAGGGAGACACAAATATCAAATATGTAGTTCATATTTTTTATCATGTTGACTTATAACTATTGGTTTGTAACGATTTTAATAATAAATAATATTCACTCATTTACTCATTAATTTTCTTGAACAATAATGTATAATTTCACAATTTTTTTCTTTTTATAAATTTATTTTAGAAATGGATAAGAGGGAGAAAATTTTATTTGCTTCTTACAATAATTAAACATCCACAAATTTATTTTTTTTTTGTTTTTTTAATCTAAAATTTTCATTTTTCATGCCTAATATAGATTCATTTGAGGAGTTTAAGAGAAGATAAATATTCACTATATTAATTATCCATATAATCTATAAATCAAATAATAACAAGATTTTTCAAAATAATATTTTCATATTCATTTTACAACAAAAATCAAGGTATTAGAAGATAATAGAGAAGAGACAATGAAAGAGTTTTTTTTTTTTTTTTTCAATCAAATTTGGACAATTTTTATTAAACTTTATTTGATTTCAATTCAATATAATGATATAAGAGGCCTACCTCATCTCCACCATTTTTCAAGCTTGCCATAACCGCCCAAGCTTCATGAGGGTATCCTCCACACAAGCTCCTTCCCCACTTCTTCCAAAAGGATGAACAACAAAAAATAATACCAATTGTAAAAATAAAAATAAATTCTAAATTTCTTATTTAAAAAAAAATTCAATCTAACTCAATAAATTGGAGAGTACTTTTCTTACAAGAATCATCTCATTTCTTACAAGTCTATACCTCTTCTTAATAGCCTTACAAGTCCATATGAGCTTACTTGTCCAAGTTGACAACTTAGGACAAAGTCAAAAAAGTTGTTTACACTCAATAATAACTTATCTTACATTATCTAAATTTACACTCCACAAGCACATCCACTCACTATAATCTAGGTCTTAACTTATCTCCTCTAGCCTTCATAGAGAGGCTCGACACAAGTTGCTAATAAAATCCATTATAAAATTCCTCATAATTTATGTATATTTAAATATTTATTAGATTATGATTTAAATAATAGATATTGTTCTAATTATATTTTAACAAGTAAAACTTTCAAAATAAGGGAGGGGACAACATTTGAATTCATACACATTTGAAGGCACATAAACATAGGCAAGCAAACGATGAAAACAAGGTCACATAGGTTCAAACACAGGGAATATTTTATTCTCTCCCCCTTATAAAATCATATCCTCGATGCATCAAACCAACTCAAAGGGTGGAAGAACCACACACTCTTAAATACATACCAAATTATAATTACTGTAACATAACCCATAATAAATACAATAACAATTATCACTTATTTTTTAATTTATAGAGATTTGATTATAGATTATTAATGTTCTTATACTTGTTAAATTATTCTTAAGGGTTTCTCTTTAACATTTAAGACTTATCAACATCTTTTGTTATTATTGTAAAAATAATTTTATTATAAGTAAAAAGGTTTTTAAGTTAATAGTTAACATTAATCTCCTTAAAGCATGTCACATACTGCTAAACTGTCATATTACCATACTGTCATACTATCATATAAATTTATCATAACCAACTAAAACCTAAAGATATTATGTCATTGTATAACACTAATATGTAGCATGTACAATTAATATACTTTTTTGTTTTGATGACATAATGACTAGGCTATACGTCATTCCATGATGAGATTGCACTTACTGAGATCAGTACCATTCCATGGCCAAAATATACTAAGCAACATTGAATAACATTAAGCAATATAGATTAATATTGATGACTATCATCTATCACAAATCAACTAATATCACAAAATATTGTTGTCAAAATATCTGAAGGAGTATGTGTATAAGTATCAATCTCTTGTATGATCATATAGAATAAATCATGTGTCTTCCCATGGTGAAAATACAAGGTGGATAATAAGTACTAAATCATGGTAGAACCACATAAATTAATACCAAGCAATACTGAGAAATAAAATCAACTATCATCTAAATTGAACAATATCATGGTTGAAAAAACCAAGTAATCTCTGAGCTCTACAATTAACGTCTTTAGACCTCCCAATAAATAATAACACATGAGCTATAACCAGATCATGTATAAGATAATATAACCTCCTCAGACCTTCCAAAAATAGGATATCAAGTGCTTTAGATAAATCTTGTATGAAACCACCACATCTGGTGGGTGGGAAGATGGCTCAAGACTTGACCTCACAAGTTAGATCATCACACCCTCTAAATATATTCCAATCTACTTCTTCTCCCCATACATGTAATAGGTATAAAATGTTCACACCATGACATTCAAAAAATCAATGTTCAAACATAAAAGAAAAAAGAAATCTCACCAACATAATCAAATCAAATGCCAAATGGCCTTAGAGAGACATTTAAAAATAAATACTAAATATCAACAAATCATCTCAATTATGTAATATAGTGAGATTCAAACATTCACAATGTAAAAATTGAAATTACAATCAAAGTAATTCAAAATTGACAAAATATTTATGCAAAAGAAAATTTAGATTCAATAGAACAAAGTGCTAGTTTTAGAAAACAACTTAAAATAGAAACCAAATTAAAATAAAACAGGGCACAATAATATCACAAATAGTGCACATTATGACACTATGTGGTTAAGAAATCCACCCAAATGAAGAAGGAATAATATAATCCTCAATTACCTCCTGAAGGTAAAGAGGAAAACATGACCCTCTCTATATGTTTCCCAAAGGTTCACAAAGTTGCATCAAATATAAATCACAAAAGTTGTTCTTTTAACAACCACTAAAGGGTAGGTGAAGGAACACATCATTTATAAGGTGAACATTATGCATGAAGAGCCCATGGTGTCTAAGACACTCATAGTGCACATACCTAAAATAATCAAGTGGCTACCTTGTGCAAAGGGGAAAAGTGGGGTTTCAGCGTACAATAAACTCCACTTCCTATCCTATGATCCAGTCCAGACCAATATAAACATAGTTATACTTCACCCTCAAACCCCATACTTGTATTAGTACCCAAATACTAGAGTAGCAATGTAGGGTTACATAACACAACACATTACTACATAAAAATAATTTTAACTTATACATTATATGTTTACATGAACAAAAGTTACTTTATCACACATTTTCATAATAGGAGTTGCACACAAGGTAATTCACAAACATATTCACATTCACAAGAGAAAAATTGAAATTAACAACATAATATCATATTGTTCCATGACATACACACTCTATGATCTCATAACAATGTTGTTTACATAGAGAATATTTATTATTTACGAGGTTTGTTACATATACAATGATGCAAGGGTTTACAAAATATGTTAAAATTACACATATACATAACAAATATAAAACTTAAGGGTACATGTTTGGATTAATATGCATTGTGTACATCAATTACAATCACAACATAATTATACAATTTACTAGAATCACACAAGGTCAAAGAAACCTCATTAGTCCAATTGATATACATATGTCATCCCTAATGACACTAATAACCATCTTCATCAATCCAACTGATGGATCTATGCCATCCCTAATGACATTTTTGTAAATTATCTACCATCTTCATAGCCATAAGAAGAATATTAATGGAAAACCTTTGTGCATAGTATCAAAGTGCCTCCGATAAAAATATTCATATCTTTCCTACCAAACCAACCTGGAATTTAATTACTCCAACTAAAATTTCTCATTGTGAATGTCTCTATCACTACAACAGTTCCTAAATCTACATTGTCCAAAAGTGTCATGCTATAATATCTCACTAACTTGTCATGAAGCAATTGACCATCTATGAAGTATCTGCCATATAAAAAATCACATCTAATATACTACCTCTGTGTAGGAAGTCTCATGAGTCATACTAAATAATTAAAAGTGTACATTTTGTTTTTTGTTTCTTCAGCAAGGTAACTAAATAGGCCATACAAATTTTTCCTAGAGTTCCTAGTGTTAAATCCATACTCTGATAGTAAAATGTCATGCAAAATTTTTTTGTCCCAAAATCGATATATTTTTTCTCCTTAGTTCAGTGCTATTTATTTATTCACTATGGTTGCTTAATGTTTAACCATTATGATTCAATCAACACAAAATTGAAGTGTGACACACATAATTATCACAAAATTTATTTAATACATTTGATTATAACCACAAGGCTTCTCTAAGATTAAAATATAAGCAGAAGATGTTAAGATCAATGTGATTCCAGAAATTAATAAATAATATATTGATTAATGAAGTGGGATGAGTCACTTACTAAGAAAGATTGAATTATAATTGCTTGATTTAAAGAATCACAAAATTATTCACATATAACTGATCAATAACTTAATAGAACAAAGTGAGTTGAAAAATAATCAATTAATAAATGGTCACCAATTTAAGGCTCATTAAGGGAGAGTCATCTAACACTAAAAAAAATACTCTTAAAGCACTCAAATCAAGGAAACCAACAAATTTAAAGTGAACTGGTTGATAACAACTTCATGATGATTAAATTTAAATTTTAATTAAATAAAATTACCTATAAATATAATCCAACCACATGTAAAAACTCAACACAAAGGAAGACAAAAAATACCCCTAATCTAGTCTAAGAACCTAGACTTGATACCACCACCATAACTTGGGTCACTGATCCAAAACTCTAAAGTTTTGGTTGATAAATATCTCAATAACATAGAAATAACACAGTAATAATGAATTCTTTGAGAAGAGATGTAGTATTACTCAATATCGCAATACAAATATATGCTTATCTCTAGGAAGAGATGTCTGTCTTCACATTTTGGGTTACCTCTTCATTTATACACAATTTGAAAGCATGGAAAGGATGTTTAAGGTCACCAATATTGAGGTAGATGATGTGGTATGACTTTCAATATTTAAAACAATACAAAATTTGAGGAATTACTATTTTTAGAAACTTACTATTTTTAGACTACACTATTAAAATTGATATTTGAGGCACTTCCGTTGGGTTTTTGAGGATAAAAATTCATTGATCAGAGTTTAATGTCATTTCAAGACATTCTCCTCATTATTATCTTTCCAACGGTTCAAACGGTGAGTCAATTGGAGCTATGGTGCAAAAGTTATGGCTCCCGGAAGTTCCGTCATCAATTGGGGTGGAATTGTCACCCGAATTGTTGCCTAAACTGTTGTGATGACCTCAACCATGAGACATCATCATTAAATAAGAATTAGTGATCTAAGCCAATAAGGAAACTAGTACATCACTTAGAATAACTTCTAAAGCTCTAGTCATCTACTCAAAATAATGACACATCTTAAGGTCATCAATCACAATATAAAACATCAAAAAGTATGTGTGCTTACCCAAGCACATCCACACAATGTCATAATAAGAGTTAAGCATGACTATAAATTTATATTTTCTTGTTCCACGTAGTCAATGACTAAGAAAATCTTTGACTTATGCTTCTTACAAAATATTTATCTCTCGAGCAAGTCTCTAAAGGTGTCCAAGGTTAAAACGGGAGAGAAAAAACTCAAATACCAATAACTGATCAATTAATAAAACCACATGGCTAAAACTAACACTAAACACATGTGTAAAGAATGAAATCATACCATTTATGATTAAGTAAGCATACTAAGAATTAGATACTTTAAGCACCTATTCCAATAACACACTAAGGTTAGTTTTTAGTTACCCACACTAGAAGGGCATCTAAAGTTTAGTTATCTAAACATGTTCTCAAATAATATTCTCAAGTTAGTTGATAACACCCTCACAAATAGGTATTCTAAGGCTTAGTATGCTAAGCTTGTGCCCACTCCCTAAACTGTCTACATATCTACAATGATTCATTCACACATAGAATTAGGGATGGATTTAGTTCACCCATTCCTAAATGAGTGTTAGTTTAGATGTGAAAACAATCTACCTTTACCAATCAAGTACATGACTAAGTGTAACATTGGTTCTCATTATGGGTAACAATATGGCCATTAGTTGGTCCAAGGCATCTAGGCACTATCAAGAGTCACAAGGAGCATATTAAAGAAGGATCAATTATGTTTAGACTTCTAAGTCTGAACATAAAGGAGAGTCTTACTCTCATGGTGTGTTCTAATTCAAACTCTAAAATGACCCCTTTTGATCTAAGAAGATGCATGTAAGACATAAAATAGCTAAAAGAGTTTTTGACCTAAAATTGTGCTAAGGTCATAACATTTATTTTAGGCAAACAAAACACATCATAACCACTACAATTCACCAAGGATTGGAAAGGATACAATTAAATAGAGTTTTTTGACTTACAAAACTTAGGACAACAACAACACACCCCACTTCTAAGTTGAGTAAATCAGGTTTAGAAATACCTTTATTTTAATTTATAACAAGACAAATAATTTTTTTATAAGTCTTAGAACCCATTATTTAAGCTATAATTAAAATGTTTAATACTTTGGAATAATTTAGTTTGAAATAAAATGATGATTTTTTTAGCTTGATGTCAAGGTTGAGGGGTCCCTATCCCAAAAACATATATATCATATAAATCTAGTAGGTTTGGCTTATCAATACAAATTGTTAAGGCATTTGACCTTCCAAAATAATAAATTACCAAAATTTTATAAAATAAAAAATTATTAGAAGTTTTTTGAACATAATTATAGCCTATATATAGAAATATTAACAAAAAACCAAAAAATAGACTCATAGAACACCTTCCTACCTATCTATTGCACATTGGACAAAAGATAATCTAAAAATTAATCCAGAATGACCACTTCTGTAGTCTTACCATCATTAACCATCAAATATTCTGATTCTGATGGCTTGTCTCTCTTCTTTCAATGGGAAACAAGCACCTCCTAGTCTTTATCTTATGAGGCTGGACAAAACATTACCAACTCTTGACCTGTTTGAGAACCTACAACCTCCTTCGCTTGAAGAAACTTCAACCTCCTCTTATTTTTCCCCTACTCTAGCTTTTCTTTACCTTTATTTTTCCACCAAGATAGCTCCCAGAACAAACCCCTTGATACTCCTTTGACCAACCACTTTATTGCTTTCACTTGCTCTGGCATCTATCTCTAAGCCTACCAGACTTTCATTTATGATATAGCTAGAAAAATATCCTCAATAATAGGAAACACAATGCCCTTTGTCCCTTCTTTTTCTCACCAGAACATACCTCTTCTACTTCTTGGGAAAAATTAACCAAAGTCAAGAATCTAGCTTCCAACAACTAGAAAATAGACAATGAAATGAAACCCAAATGATCTTTACCTGAAAAAGGCATCATTGAAAAGGGGCCTAAGAAAAGTGAGTCAGTTTTTGATAGGAGACCTTCCCTATGCTCTGTCTAGATGAATAAGTCTACCAATGCTTTAATTTGATATTTGTCTATCATCACCAAGAAAAGATTACTAGCAAACAATGATGTTAGGTCCAAATTTACTCACACCCACCTAATGATTGCCAACATCTCCACCCCCATCACATTCTCAACAACCTTTACTACTTCCTCAATAGGAATCCAAGAGACATTAAACAATCTAGTCTTGGATATATTACCCAAAAAACCCATCTCTTGAGTTTTTACTGCACAAAATATTAGCGACCATCTTACTAACTCCACACAATCTAGTTCCATGCTTGACAACATAACCTAGCCACAGACCCCAATACAAATACCACCCATGACTCCCATTTCAAATATATCAAATCATCTTTACATCACACACAAAAAACCATCATGAAACTAATTAACTTACATGTTTGCCTTAAATGAGATCATAAATGACACTACCTTCACCCTACCATCAACTCATTCTCGATAAAAAAGAATTGGCTACCACCTCGATTCATAATTTAATCAAATGAAAACACTTATTTTATTTTGATTTTTAATTTTTAAATATTTAAAAATTAAAAATCAAAAGAAAATCTGATCAACCCCTACATAGTCTCCCCATCCTTCTCTAACATTATCCACTCTAGCTGATATTAGTTAATTTATAGCCATATTCACCAAAAAGTTATCCACTTGATTGCTTTTATAAAATCAATGCGATCACTTACAATCCTCAAATTGATCTAGCTTAGGCTAGATAATTGCCCTTCTAAGTTACCATAATTTAATAAAATGGTTAATATTTAATCATTAATTTTTTATTATTCGTTATATAGTTAAATAACATTCAAAAGGATTTGGGAAAATTTAATTTACTTAATAGTGGTCTAAAGATAACTTAAATGAAAAATTCAAAATTATGGTTATAAGAGATTCTATTTTACATATAAATTTCATGTATGTATGTTTTAAATCTTAGTATATATGTTTTTTTTATAATATAGAACTAAATCTATATATTGATTTATAAATATAAATAAATATTTTATTTATATTATTCTTTTATTTTTCATTATTTTATTTTATTTATTTAGTTTTAAATTTCTATGCTTGTAGGCTCGACCGGCCTATGCATGGTTGGCCTAGGGCACTAAATATAAATGGGGATAAGGGTGGTTGGCTGGCCAACCCCTTCCTTATGCCAATATGGATGGGGTTGGGGTCGGCTCAGGGGCCGTGCCCCCAAACCCCTCTCAAAACCTTTATTATATAAAGATAAATATATATAATTATTATTTTATTATTTTGTAATCTTTATAATATAATTTATATTTTGATGTGAGGTATATATATACATATATATTATATTTTATAAAATAAAATGCTATATATATATATATAATCATTTATTATTTTGTTGTTATTATTATTTTTTATCAAAGAAAACAATACTTTTAATATTATTTTGTTTTCTTAAATAATATATTGATTTTATAATCTCAATGATCTTGTTTTATTTGTTTGATATATCTAAATATAACACAATATAAATTATATATTAGAATGGATATTTTTTGCAACTATATTTTATTTGTTTGAAATAAAATGTAAATTAATATGAGTTAAAAGAAAAGTAAATTTGAGGCCAAGAGTATGGGAAAGAGTCTTTACTGAATTAAAAAAGAGCCAATGCAAAAGTAAGAGTAGAAGAAAATCTTAAGGAATTGACTTTGGAAATTAATGCTATTAAGGAGGTCATAGAAAGTATCATAACTTTGGTGGCAAAATGAAACATTAAAAATATGGAGCAACGAATTTATTTGGAGGATTCGACAAGGAGGTTCAGAGAATTCTTCATGGCCCATTTTAATCTTACTGAGGCCATAAATGATAACTTGACCCATATTAAGAATTTCATGGAGAATAGTGGGAAAGAGTTGAGGGTGCACACACAGGTCCTGACCATGCTCAGAATAAATATAAATGATATCGAGGGGGTATAAAACAGATTGTTAAGCATTGTTGAGCACACCATGAATATCAAGGACCATTTGCATCATTAGCACTAGGTGAAGAATACTAACCAATACAACAACCATCATATTGAGGAAGAAGGAGATGAAGAGGAGGAATAACATCTGAGTACTAAACCCTTGTTTATTATGTTATGAACAATCATTAGTATTTAGCTGTTTATTGGGGACCTTGTTAATGTATAAGGTTCCTATGTACAGGTCTCTAATTTTATGTAAAAGATTATTATCATATTCTTGAATAAAAATATTTAACTTATAAAAAAGAGAGAATTAATTTGAATAATAAGTGTAAAAGTAAATCCAATATCATTTTATCTAATTTTATCAAAATTAATAAATAGATAAAGACTAGTTATACAAAAATCTTGTTTTTTGATAAATAAAAGTTTTATTCATGAAACTACTATAAAAATCTTATAGACAATCATGATAACCATATTTTGGGACCTTATACATCAGCAAGGTCCCTAAATACCACTAAGAATAATATTCTACCATAACTAATTTACTAGATCTTAGTTTTCATAACCTATTCTTCCTCTTCTTCTCTAGCGTTCTCCATCTGATGACTGGTGTGTTGATTGTTTTTATTCACACAATTCCAGTGATGCGGATGTTCTTTTATGTTCATTGTGTCCTCAATAATGCTTGATAATGTGTTATGCACCCATGTGATTTCATTTGTATTTATTCGATGGATTTTTAGAATTTGTGTGTGTAGTCTTAGCTCCTTTCCACTATTTTCCTTGAAATTATTTATATAGATCAAGTTGTCATTTATGAATTTCATTAGATTAAAGTGAGCCATAAAAAATTATCTAAACCTCCTTGTTGATTCCTTTAAGTCTTTCTGTTATTTTATATTTTCATTATTTCACTTGATCACTATGGTTTTGATACTTTCCACTACCTCCTTAATTGCATTAATCTTTGTTGCCAATTCTTTGAGATTATCCATTATTCTCTCTTCCACATTAAATCTTTCCCTATTGGGAAACATTTCTTCCACATGTTCCCAACCCTTGTCTTGTTGATTATCCTCTATCTTAATTGTAAACTGCCTCTTCAAAGGCCCTTCTTGGGTTATTCCAGCCTATCTCTTTCCATTATCTGAACCCCCCCGCCCCCCACCCCCCCTCACAATTTTCTACTTCATTTATTTTTTGTTTTCTTTTATCCTCTTCCTTTTGATACCCACTCCTTCTAAACCATCTCCTTCCCTCTTGGAAGGTGGCATAGAAGCGTATATCCCTATGGATTGTTTCTATTTCCTCTTCTTGATCGAAGCTATTAATTTGATTTAATTCAACCTCTCTAACCTACCCTAGGCATCTTTGTTTTTTATGCTCCAACACTTGTTCCTTCATTGTCTCTTTTAGAGTTCTCATGTACATCTTGGACAACATGGGGAATCTCCTTGGATCTATTTTATCCATTATCCTTGGTGATTTATGCATGAATTTGATCCTCTCTTGCACCATTATGCTCTCCCATGATCTCTTGAGCTGATTGTTTAGTTACAGCTCTAATTTTTTCTAGAATATTAATTGAAATTGTTAGCAACAACATTATCACCTGTAGCAATGCCATCATCACTTCCAATCTAGTTTCCCACCATTATGTCAGTTTTACTAAGATCTAAAAATATTCTTCTATTTCTTTCTTACGTACACATGTATTTATTCATTATCTCTTCCATCTTTTATTCATTCTTGATTTTATTTTATGGAAAGTGTCTCCCCTTACCGTATATTTCCATCCTTTCCTGCAATCACCATACTTTCCTTTTCTTTCATTTCTCTCCTTGCCCAGTGAACTTAGGGACTACCTAATCGTGAGTTAATCTATGTAAGTTTTTTTTTATTTTTTAGTATAAAACTATTACTTCTACATCTCCCTAGCTAATGAACATATCTCCTACACTCCTCAGATCACACCATTCCTCCTATCCATGGATTTAGCAACTCAACCTTCCCTTCCTGTAAATTTGCGCCTAAGTTATTTTTGGCTATTACCTTCCTCTTCTCTATACTTTTACCTTTTAATTCTGAGATTCTTTATTAATAATTTTTTTTAATTCCATCATTTATTTTTCTTCCATAATATTCCTCATATTTCCTTTTTTCTGTTCCATTTCAATTTTTATCTCATAATTTGCAAGCCAATTTTCTACCTTATTGCCTTCTTGTAGTATGTGGCTTATTTTAATCTTCTTAAATTTCTTACTCAAGTAGCTCACTTCCTCCATCACTCCTTGCAAATGCTAATTTAAATTTTTCTTTTTCTTATCCAAAGAGTTTATGATGATTAGCAAGTTACCTTTTATTTCTAGACTTGTGATTTTTTCTTTGATGCCCATCTTTAGGCCCACCACTAGGCCTTCTACTTCTGCTAAATTATTCATATTCAATCAAGTTGAAATTACCTTAAAGGATTTCACCTACCCAAGGTGGTCTCTGAATATGGCTCTTACCCTAGATTTACTAGGGTTTTGTTTTGATGTGCCATCAAAATTTACCTTATGCCAGTTCGGCTTTGGGGGAAGCCATTTCAGTTTTTTCCTTAGGTGTATTCTCTTTTGTTTTTCACTTGGTTAAATAGACTCAAATTTTTTTGGCTTCCCCTCAGTTATTAAGGATTTTGACTTTCTCCAGATCTGTTTCCTTAGTTTTTATTTGATTGGTTACTATGATGACCTGCATAATGTTGGCTTTTATTTCCCTTTAGATTTCCTTGATAGATTTATTTCATGTCTCTTCCTCAAATATACATTTATTCCTTTCCAGCCATATTTTTCATGTTATAAATCTTGGGCCCATGTTTCAAATATCATTTAAAATATTTAGTCTCTTATTCCAATGTCAAGCCTTCAATTGATTATATACTTTATCACATGCACTCCAGCTCATATTAAACTTGTCTAAAAAAATATACCACAAATTGGATGAAAAATTGTAGTGTAGTATAAGGTGATCTAAGTTTTCTTTATTGTTTAGACACATGATGCATCTTTTTGGGCCTTGGATACCTCTCTTCTTTAGGTTCTCCCTTATTAAGATCTTCTTATGTGTTGCCAACCATAATAATTTTTTTTGTTTTTGGCCATGCTTTTGACTTCCATATGCTTTTCCAAACTAAGGTAATTAGGTCCCTTTACATGTCCTCCTCATGGGCATCATAACCTTATTTGACATAGTATTCCCTTGTTCCCTTCCTATTCCATTTAATCTCATTTGGCTCTAGGTTCCATGGAATCTTGAATCCTCTTAGTATTTTGTTAAGGTCCTTTTGTTCTTTATTCTAGTTTTTGACTCTATTCTAAAAGCATTTCCAAGTCACTATTTCAAGCCCTACAACTATTTTTTCTTCTTAATAATCTTTTACTTTTCTCCCTCACTACCTAATACTTTCCTCTTTGATCTCTACAAATCTAGGATCCATTTTCAGCAATCTTTCTATCACCTAGTTATCTTCCCAGAACTCAATATCTTTGTCATTCTTCACTTGCTAAAATAAGCCCTTTGAGATGATTTACCCGACCTCCTTCATACTATTCCATATAGGGGAGCCACTTGGAAGATTCTGAGTTGTAAACATTTTTCTCGAGTTCCTTCCATCTAGATATATATTTTTGATTAACTCACACCATTTTTCATTCCATCTCATTCTTACTCTCCACACAAACTTTGCTAATAGTTCTCGATTAGTCTTCTAGAGATTTATTATTCATGCCCCCTGGGATAATGGATTGCATATCTTTTTCCAAGACAAAATGGGTATCTTGGCCTTTTATCTTATTCTTTACCACAAAAAGCTTTTGAGAACCCTATTTATTTCTATCAAAATTTGTTTGGGCACCTTTACAGAGAAAACTAGTAGTTGGTAGTGGTTTGTAACATAGACTTGATAAGGGTTATCCTACCTACATAATTTAGGTACTTACCTTTCTAGTTGTTCAAATTCTTCTTCATATTTTCTAGGATGATCTGTCAGATATTATTATCCCCTTTCCCTTTCATTAGTAAAAATCCTAAGTAATTGTCTAGAAATGTGGCTGCTCCAAATCATAGGATTCTTGATTAAAACCTTTGTAGATTTTGAGAGACATTTATGGAAAAAAATTGATATACTCTTATTAATGGATTGCCCTGAATCCCTTTTGTAACTTATTAATAGGTCCTTCATGACTTTGATTTCTTGAAGTCTAGGCAAAGCAAATAACATTGTGTCATCCACAAACTGTAGGTGAATGTGGGTAGTTTCTCTTGTTACTAACTGTATCCCTTTTATCTTATCATTCTCTTTGAGTGTTCTTACTTTCCTTCCTATTAATTTTTCCATGATGATAAAAAATATGGAGATAAGGGATCTCTTTGCTCGAGGCCCCTGGTTGACAAGAAAAATTCTTCTAGTAAACTATTTATCATTACCAAGAACTTGGTAGTTGCATAACAATTTTGTATCCATCTTCTCCAATCTTCCATGAATCTAAAATTTTGAAATATCTTATCCAAAAAATTCTAGTCAACTTTATCATAAGCCTTGGCAACATCCAATTTTATCAACATAGCTTACCTTTTACTTACATGTAATGAATGGATTATTTTGTGTGCTACCACTATTTCATCAAATATGTCCTTTCCTTCTACAAACACCCCTTACTCCTTTGATATGAGCTTTGGGAGGATGTTATGTAACCTATTCGATATAACCTTTGAAATTATACTGTAAATGGTATTACAAAACCGATATTGGTCTAAAATCTTCAAGTGTTCTACTTTCAAATTTTTGGGGTATCAACACTAAGAATGTGGAGATAAGATCTTTCAACATTATTTTGGACTCCTTTGAATCCTGGACCAATTATCTAACCTCTTCTCTTATGAATCCCAAAAATGATGAAAGTAAATAGCCAAAAATGCATCTGGTCAGGGTGAGTGGTCCCCTGCCATTTTAAAGACTACTCTCTTCACCTCTTCCAATGAGATATCCTCCATTAAGCTTCCATTATTAGATTGAGTTATCTTATTTGGGATATGTCTAACAAATCTTCCTATTCTTCCTCATATCCCCCTTCCTCCTTGCTAGCACCCCTCCTAGTATTTGACCAAGTATTCCTTTATCTCTTCTACTTCCTCAATGTTAATTCCTTCTAGAGACTCCATATTTTTAATGTAATTTTTTAAAATTCTATTCCTACAAGATAGATGAAATAAATTTGTGTTTTTATCCCCCTCTTTAAACCATCTGATCCCTGACTTTTGCTTCTAATATATTTCCTCTTTTCTATAAATCTCTTGCAATTTTTTTGTTGTTTCCTCCTCTTCTTTAATAATTATATCGACTCGTGCCCTTCCATTCTCAAACCTTGAATCTCACTACTTTACCTCAAAACTTATTTGTATTCAAATATGTTCTTAAATGTGTTTTGATTCCATCTCTTCAACTCCACCTTTAGTTCTCTAAGTTTCTATGAGAAAAAAAACATTTTTGTCCCTTTTCTTTGACTTGGAGCAGTCCATTATTGAGTAACAAAATTATAAAATTTAGGATGCTCCATCTACATTTTTTCAAATCTAAATGAAGATCTACTAGGTTATTTCTATACAATTATCTATAAGGCTATTGGCCTATGATATGAGCTTCATACTTTTAACATCTCTATTTTCAAAATATGCTTCTATTCTAGCCAATTTATTTTGGCTAGGAAGCAATCTAGCCTTTTTAAGATTAATTCCCTTCCCCTTATCATATTGCTCCAAGTAAACCATCATTGATTCATTTTTATATCCCACAGATCTGATCTGTTTATGAAGTTTTGGAAGCTACTATGATATTTATCCTTTGTGATACCCCTTACTTTTTTATTGAATCTAGGCATGCATTGAAATCTCTTATTAACCATAATTCCTCTTATCTAGTGTTAATGAGCTCTTCTAGCCTTATCTAATCTTTTTATTTCTCTTCTTTATTTTGTGTTTCGTATATACTAGGAATTTTTTTTACTCTATCCTATGCCATTCCACCTCACAAACTATGAATTACGTTTGATTTTGTAATACTTCAATCTTGGTCTAATTAGCCTCTCATAGAATGGCCATTCCACCCACTGATCCTTCAGCATTATTACCTATTATTTCCATTCTATAATTATTTGAAAAACTCTTTTTATCTCTCTTGAGATTATCTAATTTTATTTCTTGAAGCATCATAATATCTAAATTTCATTGACTAATTAGTTTTCTCAATGATCTCCTTTTGGAGGGGGTATTGAGTCCCCTTATATTCAAAGATATGATCTGCATTATGGAATGTCACTTTGTTTAGTGCTCACCGAGAAACTGTCCACTAGTTTTTGTGTTCCTACCCCTATGGCCTCCATCACCTCCTCTTGTCACTTTTTTTATTACTAGTTCTCCCTCTTCTTCTCTTGTCAAAGTTTCCTTTGGAGTTAAGGTTAGGGGTTTGTTTGATTCTTATTGTATCCTCTTCACTTCTGCTCTCTATTTCTATCTCCTCCTCCTCCTCGATACTTATCCAATTTTCTTGGCATTGATGCCCTTCCCCTTGTTTTTTTTTCCTTTATGTTGAATTCCTTTTATCTCATTCTTATTTTTCTTGTCTTCTTTTCTTGTATTATCTTCTTTGAGTATATTTTTAATATCCTCTTTCAAGTCATAGTCTACTATTATGTCCTCCCCCTCTTGTTTTGTCTAATTTCCTATCCCTAAGTTTAAAATATCATTTCTAATCCTTCCATTACTATTCATTTCTCCATCCTAGATGCCTTACTCTCTTTTAAAACATATTTTTTAATCATTTTAATCTTATTTTTAACAATATGTTTTTTCTTTGGTTTTATGAAACCTATCGAGTCCTTCTCCATATATTTCGATACTTTCCATAGTATATTACTTTTTTGAAGTTTAGTGAATTCCTTAATTAAGTGTCTATATTCATGACACCCTCTACACCTGAAGGGAATGATTTAATAATCTAGATCTTGGATCCATTCCATTTCTCCTGCCTTCAACATGACCTTCTTAGGTAATGGTTTGGATAGATCTAGTTGACACATATCCTAGCGTAGCTAGATAAACCCTTTCCATGATGTGGCTTAGAAACATTTACTGGACTACCAATCATATAAGGAATTATTTCAAAAACATACCTTGACTATAGTTTTTTTGGGAGAGCGTATAATCAGATCCACACTAGTACCATTATTGTTAACTTCTCTATTAGTTTGAAAGCTCTATACTAGTATTTCAGAAATAGGCTTGTGTTCTTGAAGAAATATGATCCTCCTTCAAAGACTATATCTTAATCTGATTCATTTGCAAAGATTCCAATAAAGTATCATTTGACACATGTTCTTGATTCATATTCTCCATTCTTCCTAATCCATGCATACAACTCTTCCAATATCAGTTGTGCCTAAATGTATTCAAAGATCAAACTCATGTCATAAATCTAATCTATATTCTTTTTAATTTTTATCAAATCTAGCATAACAATCAGATTTTCTTTTGTTCCCTGCATGCACGTCCTTCTAGGTCCTTTTGTTCGACCTTCTGACCTCTTTTTACATGTTTCCCTCATTAAGGCATTGATCTCTGTCTTCGATATTGATGATGTTTCTCCTATCACCATCTTCCTAAAAGATGGTCTTCAGGGGGGAAAGGATTCCCCCTGGCCCAAACATTTTGTGATGATGTTCCAAAATCCTTTCTCACCTATTTTCTAATTCTATGAAAAAATTACTCTATATTCTTTGACTCTCAAACCCTAGCTCTTCTCATTTTTGCACCACTCTATTTTTGACTTTTGCTTTATAATCTTATGATATTTCAAAATTTATACAAGAATATTTTTCACTTGAAGAGGGTTACTTATAATCAATATAAAAAAAGTGTTTTGTGTGTGTGTGTGTGTGTGTGTGTGTGTGTGTGTGTGTGTGTGTGTGTGTGTGTGTGTGTGTGTGTGTGTGTGTGTGTGTGTGTGTGTGTGTGTGTGTGTTCCACAACACAAAGATAACCTCTTTTTTTATAATTTATTTACAAATAAAAATTTTAATTAAAGAAAGTGAATATTACGAGAAAAAATAGGATTTATACTTGTACACACACTCCATTTGTTTCATATAATTTAAAAATAAATAACTCATGGTGGTGGTGTTGGTGTTGGTGTTGGTGTTGTTGTTGTTGTTGTTGTTAGTTTTGTGTATGCATTTGATGTTCTTATAACGAGAGGGAGACACAAATGTCACAAATCTAATTATTCACATAAAGCACATATTTTCTATCATATTGACTTACACTTCTTGGTTTGTAACAACTTTAATAATAAATAATATTCACTCATTTACTTATTAATTTGTTAGAGCAATGATGTAAAATTTCAAAATCTTTTTCTTTTTATAAAATTATTTTAGAAATGGATAAGAGGGAGGAAGATTTATTTTCTTCTTACAAAAATTGAACAACATCTACAAATCTTTTTTTCAATTTCTAAAAAAATTATTTTTCATCCCCAATATAAATTCACTTGAGGATTTTAAGAGAAGATAAATATTTACTATATTATTTATCTATAAAATCTATAAATTAAATAATAAACAATATTTTTATATTCATTTTACACAAAATTAAAGGTATTAGAAGATAATAGAGAAGAGAGGGTGAAAGAGGTAATTTTTTTCCATTCAAACAACATTAAATCAAATATGGCTAATTTATATTAAACCTTTATTTGATTTTAATCCAACATAATGACATAAGAGGCCTACCTCTTCTCCACCATTTACCAAGTGTGCCATAACCTCTCAAGGTCCATGAGGGTCTCCTCCACACAAGCTCTTCCCTGACTTCTCCCAAAAAAATGAACAACCCAAAATAAAATCAAGTGTGAAAATAAAAATAAATTCTTAATTTATTACCAAAAGATTTTGCACTCCACCCAATAAATGTGAGGGTACTTTTCTTACAAGAGATATCTCATTTATTACAAGCCCATACCTCTTCTTAATGACCTTACAAGCCCATGTGGGATTACTTGTCCAAGTCAACAACCTAGGACAAAGTTTAAAAGGTCCCTTATACTCAATAATAACTTCTCTTACATTGTCCAAATTTACACTCCATAAGCACATCCATTCACACTACTCTAGGTCCTAACTTAGCTCCTCTAGCCTTTCTAGAAAGGCTAGGCACAAATTGTTAATAAAATCCATTATAAAATTCCTCATAATCTATGTGGATTTAAATATTTATTTAATTGTATTTTAACAAGTAAATATTTCAAAATAAGGGAAGGGACAATATTTGAATTCATACATATTTGAAGGGATTGTCAAGATAAGCAAACACACGATGACAATAAAGTTACAGAGGTTCAAACATAGGGGATATTACATGATGCTTATATAATGCAAGGTCGAGCTGCATTGGAGGAGGAGGCTTTTGGAAGAATTTTGAGTGCTTCTAATATTTTTAGAAAGTAATAGAAAGCTCTGTTATTTTGTTAAAGTGATGAAAAGGGATTATGGTATATTGTTTCAAAGTATCCTGGATAGATTGGTCTGGTCTTGTTTCCTTTTGTCTTTTGATATTTTCAACCCACAAATCCACGTAGGCACTAATGCAGATGGCCACTCAACCATTAAGGATGCAATAAGATGGGAATGTTATTGGAATAACTGCTTTCCATCCGACAGAGCCATAGTATCGAATGAGGTGAGTGTTACAACACTAAAATTGCAGGAAAACACGGGGGCATATTGGTTTGGGAAAATAATAAAAATCAGATTGACAATCGTTCAGTTGAATGCACAATATTGGGATTCTACTTAGAAACCATGAACAAAACTTCGTCGTTAAGAAGCTAAATTATCAATCACAACTAGGCCTGGGTTTATTTGACCATTAGCTTCTATCGTATTCATTAGACTCAGAAGTACCTAATTAAAAACACCATCATTAATCCTGGGTACTAAAAAATGGCTTACCCATTCGAAGCTATAATCATTTTACATTTGTTTAAACATGAGGATACGCTACCTCAGGGCGTACAGTTTGCATTACTGTCAAACACCATTCTGATGCGACTCAACAAGTAATTGAATGTCTCTTTGGTTGACCTAAAAGATCATCCAATTATCTTTACCATTCAAGGTCCATGCAAATTCATCAGAAAAATATCCAGGCTTATCATTGTCCCAAGCAATATTCATTCTGGCATAAACATCCTTAAATAATTCATTGGGACATTGGCATGCTATGTACCTGGTTTGCCGTACAGACAAACAATGGTTAACAAAACACCTATTTATGGAATACAATGAACAATTGAAGGTGAATTGTTCCATCATTCTTGGTCTTAAAACTTCTGCTCTTGGACACTCCATTTTCCATGCTTGAAAATGATTTGATTGAAAAGAATTGAACACCATGGACTGATATGATTCACAATATCACAAATAAAACCTATATCGTACACTCTTTGAGAACCTAACCACCACTGAATCTTACAAAAAAATTCATATGACAAACTGCACTGGATAATTCTTAATTTTTTAGCATATGCAGAAAAGTCATACCTTTCATGATCCCTAACCGATCGGATTTTAATAATATCATCTACTTCCATATAATACCGTGTCAACAATTTTTCATAGTATTGGTGTAGAACAGGAGTAATGATCCTTTATTGAATATAATCTAGAAAATCCATCCACTAAGTTTGTGTAGTTTATCTCCGTTGCTGATTTACTTAGAACATTCTATGAACAGGAGTTTCTTTTTTTTTTCTTGTGCACCATTTCTCTAGTCAGAGTGTCTTCTAGACTGTTCTTCTTACCAAAAATCCATTTAATAACAAGATCATATCCTGACAACCATAAGTGTCATTTACCTATCCTGCATTGAGCTAGATCTTTGTTAGGTCTCTTTTTCATGAGACTTACCATTTCTTAGCTATCAGTACATATTGTAAATTTGAACAGGTTTTAGAAAAAAATTGAACGTATTGATTCCTTGGATTACTGTTAATATTTCTCTTTCATACACATGGTATCGTTGTTGAATTTCTGTAAATGTACCACTGCGATATCCACATACCTGTCGTTCTATATTCGGAAGCTGCTGAACTAGGACTGCATCACATATTTCTTTAGATGCATTTGTATAGAAAAATAATGGGTGATTATCGATTAGCAAATATAAATGAGGCAACTTCTTACATTTATCCTTTCTCCTTTTAACAAACTTTTGCTATCCTATGGCTATGGTTTCTTTTTCAAGTGTCTCTACAATTTCTATCTCCAGGTTTCTAAAGCTTCAAGGAAATTAGAACAGTAATTTAAACAAACTAAAAATCTTTGCAGAATATTTTTGTTATCAAGATCACCTGGAAATGCATCAAATTTCTATAAGATATGTTCTTGAAGGATTATCTTTCCTTGGGATAAATGTAGATCAAGAAATTTGATGTTTTTGACACCAATTTCTATTTTACTAGCAGACAAGCAAATTCCATGTTCAATAATCTTATCATAAAGAGCCTGCAAGTGAAGTAAATGTTTATCCATAAATTTGTTGAATATCAAATGTCATCGATATACACTCTACAAAATTCAATGAAAATCTCTTAATGCAATATCCATTTTTCTCTAAAAGTAAGTAGGAGTAATACTTAAAGCGAATGACATTACTCTCCACTTATACAGACCTTGTGGGACTGTCAAATCCGTTATATGCATATCCTCTGCCCTGACTTTTACTTGCCAAAATCCACTCTTGAAATCAAATATATTGAGAATACTGGCTTGGCCAGCTGTTTTCATTAGTGTCGGTTAATTGTTGTTGAGTCCCACGTCTACAGTAGCTTCAATCATGCAAAAATCATTCAATTAATTTAATAATTACTTAATATTTAGTTAATATATTTTTAGAATATTAAACCCTTAGAAAGGGTGGAAATAAATTTAGTTTATATTTCATGCAATTTGTTATTCAAATGAATTTAGAATGTTTTATTTATTTATTAGAAAAATATGTTCACAAGCAATTCAATAAATACATTGTAATTGATCTATATTAAAAAAAAAAGAATGATTCGAATAATTTGAAGAAGTATTTTTATTTTGGTTATTCTGTATTTCTTCTGGTTATGAATATTGTATATATTTGACTTTGAGTTTCTGATTTTTTTTTTAGCAGTGGTTTATTTTTATATATTTAAAAATATTCAATTGGTATCAGACCCTGGTTTGCTTGGATTTTTTTATTTCAGATCTTTCTAACAATTGATCATGTCAAAGTCTAACAATCTTCCTATTCCATAATTTAGTGGTAATGATTATAATAATTAGAGCATCAAGATGATAAATCTTTTGATAGGTAAAGAATTATGAGATATTGTAGAAACTAGTTATGATAAACTAGTTGATTAGGCCAATGTTCCAGCTAATGATAGGCAAGACAATAAGAAAGCTAAGAAAAAGAACTCACAAGCTTTATTTCATATTCAAATAGCTCTAGACAAGAGACTATTTTTAAAAATTGTAGGTGCAAAGACAACTAAGGATGCCTGGAAGACTCTAAAAGAAGTTTACCAAGGCAGTGATCAAGTCAAAATGGTTAGATTGCAAACATTGAAGAGAGAATTTGAGAATTTGAAGATGCAAGAAGCTGAAAGTGTGAGTGATTTATGTGTAAGAATAAAGGATGTGGTTAATAAGATGACTACACTTGGAGAAATATTGAACAAAGAGGTTGTTGTAAAAAAGTTGTTGAAGTCTTTAACACCAAGGTGGAATAATGTTACCATCATTATTGAAGAAATAAAAAATATGACTACTCTTGAGTTTGATCCCTTGGTTGGATCTCATGTACCATGAGGAAAGATTAACATACACATTAAATGAAAGTGATGAGAAGGAGTTTTTCCTCAAAATTAAAAATCACAAAGAATGAAGGTACCAACACTAGCAAATCTCTTAAATGTATCAAATGATTTTATGAATAATTACGATTTGAACGGCATCAAAAGGCAACTCACAATTGTCTACACCCCTCAAAAAAATGGTGTGGTTGAAAGGAAGAACTGTATAGTGGTTGAAATGACAAGGATCATGTTACAAACAAATGTATTGAACAATTTTTTTGGGGTTGATGTAGTTGTTACAATAGTATATATTCTCAATCGAAATCCCACTACTGCACTTGAAAAGATGACTCTATATGATGTATGGTATGAAAAGAAGCTTAATGTCGAATAATTTAAAGTTTTTGGTTGTTTAACTTATGTTCATGTAGCTGATCATAAAAGGAAGAAATTAGATCCAAAGAGCGAGTCTTGTATTTTTGTTGGATACAATGAACACATCAAATCATATAGGCTTTATAATCCTATAACTAATAGTGTAGTTAGCTCAAGAGATGTTATTTTTGATAAAGAGGGAGTGTATGGTCATGATAAAGATAAAGGTAATATTGAGAAGTCTAAATCTATTTTTATTGATGGTAATTATGATGGTATTAATAATGAATAACCCACAAGCACTTCAATGCCAAATGCTACAAGTGCATATATTCCAAGCACAGTTTAAAATTTAAGTATAAGTCCATTAAACAACCTCTCATCTAGTACATGTATTCCAAACACAACTCCTTCCTCAAGTCCTAGTTCTTCAAGAAAGGTAAAATCTTGAGTGAAATTTATCAATGTATAAGAAGCCAAACACATGAAGAATGTCCAAGAGGTGAGACAATAAATTATACTATAATTACACAAGCTGATTTTGAACCATCATGTTTTGAAGATGCATGTACTAATGATGTTTGGGTGCAAGAAATGCAAGAAAAGATAGATTCTATTCACAAGAATGATATTTGGGAGCTTACAAAGCTTCCATATGACAAGAAAAAGATTGGCACTAAATGGGTCTACAAGACTAAGTACAACAATGATGGAAGTGTTGAAAGACATATGGCAATGTTAGTTACTAAGTGCTTCACATAGAGGTATATGATAGATTATGAAGAGACATTTGCAACAATAGCAAGACAAGAAACCATTAGAATGATGATTTCACTGATAGCTCAAAATAAATAGAGCATACATCACATGGATGTGAAAAGTGCCTTCTTGAATGGGTACTTAGAAGAATAAGTCTATGTCTAACAGCCACAAGGTTTTGAAGTGCAAGTTAAAGAGTGTCAAGTCTACAAGATAAAGAAAGATTTATATAGCCTAAAAAAATCACCTAGAGCATGGTATGTAAGGATTGATAGATATTTTCAATAGAATGGATTCAAAAGCAGCAAAAGTGAACTTACTTTTTACTACAAGTAAGAAGTTAATGATATACTTATTATAAGTTTGTATGATGATGATTTGTTGTATATGGGAAACAATTATAAGATGAAGGAATAATTCAAAATTGTAATGATGAATGAATTTGAAATTAAATATTTAGGTCTCATAAAATACTTTTTAGAGATGGAAGTTCATCAATGTAAATATGTTATCTTCATTTGTCAAATAAAGTATGCAAATGATATGTTGAAGAAATTCAATATGGTTTATTGTAAACCAGTCTCTACTCCAACTGCTCATAGAATTATGCTATGTAGAGAAGATAGTGCTGAAAGAGTTGATAATACAACTTACACAAGTGTTATTGGAAGCTTAATGTTTTTAACTCACATAAGATCAAATATTACTTATTCAATTTCTCTTGTATCAAGATATATGTTTGAGCTATCTAAAATTCATATGAAGAGTGTCAAGAGAATTTTGAGGTATGTGAAAGGTACTATTTTCTTTGGTATTTATTATTATGCTACTAAAAAGTTTGAACTTTTTGGTTTTAGTGACACTAATTAAGGAAGTAGTTTGGATGACCAAAAGTCAACATCTGAGAATTGTTTTTCACTTGGTTCTGGTTTGGATACATGGAGTTCAAAGAAGAAAAGTTTAGTTGCTCTTTCATCTACAGAAGTAGAATATATTATAGTCAATTCAATAGGTACACAAGCATTGTCATTCCAAAATGTTTTATAAGAAATTAGGGAGAAATAAATTCAGCTTACAATATTTTTTTGTGATAATGTTAGTGTTATTAAATTAGCCAAGAATCTAGCACATCACAATAGGTCAAAGTATTTTGATTTGAAGTATAATCTTATTTGATATTTCATTCTGAAGGAAGATGTAGAATTGAAGTATATAAATACACAAGAAAAGGTTGCAGATATCTTCACTAACGCTATTGCAAAAGTTCAATTTTTGAAACTTTGAGATCAAATTGTTAGTCCACTCAACATCAAGGGGTAGAATGTTGGTTAATTGTTGTTGAGTCACATTTCTACAACTTCAATCATGCAAAAATCATGCAATTAATTTAATAATTAGTTAATATTCAATGATTTTATTTTTAGAATATTAAACCCTTAGAAAAGGTGGAAATAACTTTAGTTTATATTTCATGCAAGTTGTTATTTAAATAAATTTAGAATGTTTTATTTATTTATTAGAAAAGCATGTTCACATGCAATTCAATAAATACATTGTAATTGATCTTTATTAAAACTAGAGAATGATTCGAATAATTTGAATAAGTATTTTTATTTTGGCTATTATGTATTTCTTCAATATTTCTTTTGGTTATGAATATTGCATATATTTGGCTGTGAGTTTTTAGTTTGTTTTTGGGTAGTGGTTTATTTTTATATATTGAAAAATATTTAATTAGATCACTACTGAGATGTAGAGGATAGTTTAGGGGTTTAATAATATCATTAAGGGGTTTATAATTGACACATAATTTCTTTTTTCCCCTAATTTGATCACTTCTTTTATTAACATATAATCTAACACATGTATAGCTAGACTTGACGGCTAGATAAAACCACCTTTTAGGAGTTTTGCTAATTCAACATCTATCTCCTTTATCTCAGAGGGGCTGAAGGGATATGGATTTTCCTTAGGGATTTTATTCTCAAATCCTTTCTTTAGCACTATACTACAGTCCTCTAGTGTAGGTTTCCAAAACTGAAGATAATTCATACTAGTGCAATTCTTACTAATTTTTTATTTAATTACATCAAAAGGATTTAGATGTGACTTAATTTCCATATATAGTTCTTACCTGAGTATCTTTTTATATTTCTTACTCTTTTCATTATTTCAGATCTCATGCGTCCATGAGTTTTCAATCTTGATAAACATTGAACCGGCTTTTCTTAAAATTGGCACTTGGACCTCTTTACCATTTTTTTATAAAACAATATGAATCTTATACTATGCAAAGGTTTTATCCTACAAAAAAAACATATTTCCAATTAATAGATCAATACCATGTGCAAGAAACTCAATGAATGTAATTTTGAATTTTTCTCTAGATGTTCAAATAGGAATATTTGGAGCTATCCCTCCAAATTGAAAGGATTTTGCTGATATGGATGTACCTTGCATATCCTTTTGACTATTTTCCCAATATTATTTTAGGATGGATTCTATATGTGCAAAGATCCTTGAAGAATTAGTGTCAAAAAATCCATGAAGGCTGTACCTTTTATACCCATCAAATTTTAAATTAACACATATGTATGTTGGATGCTTAATCAAAAACATACTTGCAACTTGTTCTTCACCAAATTAATTAGTCTACTTATTATGGATTAAAGAATATATAATTTCTTACATATTAATTCTTAACTCCTCAACTTATTTAACCAATTGAGAAACAATATTTATCAAGCTTTCTCCTTATTTTCTACATTCTAAAATGGTAGTGCAAATTTAACTGAGATCTAAGGAACTTACCACTTGTTCATGAGGAGTCTTGATTTTATCAACTTCTTGCTCAAATTCATTTTCTTATGAAGGAGTGTAAGAGGGTAGAACATGATTTTGCCATCTTGGAATAGTATATCTACCATCTTACTATATTTTATTTTTTGGTAGGGTCAAACCCATAATTTTCGAGTACTTTCCAATCTTGATCATCATCAAAAAAATTTCTCGACTGGGTATTACTGAAATACTTCAATCTATGTTTAATACTTTTCTTCTCAGCCTTCAGGTTCTTCATAAGTTTATCATGTTGATGGATTTTAGCCAATATATTTTATTTCTAATAAGCATTTTTGAATGTCTTTGGTCAAAATTGCTTTGATATGAGCTTATATCCTTTTTATCTATTGCTTTAATAGAGATTAGGATATATATTCATCTGAATCTTATTTTGAGATTACTTTCCATTCTTTAAGCATACATTCTCAACTCAACTTGTCACGATGGATCCTCATCATGCCATACATTCCTTCATCAACACTAGAACTATATGTAACTTCAATTAGGTAATAAAGTGTTTAAAATAATTTTTAGAAATTTCATTGATTGGTATATTTTCCCATCACGTTTGCACATCTAGGAACTTGAAGAATGTGTAGGTAGGTAAACTAACATTTTTACCATGTTAGTCAATAGCATAATGATTTCCACCACATGTATAACATTTAACATGAGGAATTGCCTTGGGAGTATTGTGTTTGTGTAGTAAGGTTTTATGTTTCTTGGATAATTTCCAGCAAGAATTTTTTTTCTTATAGGAATAGGTTTGAAATTGTTTTTCTTGAACCTAGGTTTATTAGAGAATTATTGAGGACTGTGCTTCTACCTATGTTTTGACTTAAATTGAGGCTTATGGGCAAACTTATATGGTTTTAAGGAACACATAGTTTAGATTTATTATAACCCCAAACTTTAAGTTGGGTAGAGTCCTTAAGTGTTTTTAAATATTACATGAAGTATTATAGGCATCAATATTGGAAGTGACTAACTTATGTTGACATTATTTAAACAATTTGATTCTAATGTAATCTGTCAATTTCAAAAGTGTATGTTGGTCTGGGGTAAGATTATACTTTTTAAAGTGAGAAGTACACCAAGTACCTAACATAGAAAGAAGGCTATTTAAATATAAATCTTTGACCCATTAGGATTTAGACTCAACTGCTTGATAGGCTAAAGTATAGAAAGAAAGTGAGTACTCATTGAATTTTCTTAGGTCACAAAGCTTCATAGCAAACACCTCAAACTTTGCTTTATCAAATTTTATTGGTCATTCAAAACTAAAGTTAGCAAGGATTACATCATATAAAGTATTTAATCCACCATCAAAAATTTGGCGTTTAATCTTATTTTCAACACTTACCTTAGTTTCTCTTGGTAGAGGTGCCCCAATAATTTACATAATAGTCTCCCACTAATATCTCATCTTTCCATCCATGGTCTAGATATCATATGAAACTTGATTTACATTTGACTGTAACAGGAATTGAGAAGCAAGTTTTTGAAGATTATCAAGCCACAAATTTATCATCTCATATGGATTGATAACCTTATCAGTTCTAAGGATAAATATATTCATTGAAATGGATCACATTTAACTTAGTTCAAGGAGATATTCAATGATAGGATATTAGTTGATATAGAAAGTGTTGACTCCTCCTCGTCCTTCTTCTTTTATAGTAGCATGTGGTTCATTGATATCTACATTTTTCAATATCTTTCTTAATGAATGTATGATTAAGTATTCATACAATCCCATTTTCTGATCACCTTCAAAAGAGGACAAACAAGTAGATTTAGAATCTATTTGCATCTTCACACTGCTATCTATTTAATCTCTTGGATCCTCAATTACACCATGAGGCTTCATTTATTTAGTCTGCTCTTGCTACTATTATTGTAGTTATTGGTGTGTTCAAGCCAATCAATTTATGATTATTTAATATTATGTACTAACTTTTTGATGATATTGATAAGATCAAAGTCTTATATCATCTTCTTGACACTGGGTGTCATAGAAGATGTTTACATCACTATCAACTCTTGGTAGAATGCTGAGTGTATTTTTTTATTTTTTCTTTAGTAATAGGATGCTACTAATATGTGTACGCATCTTATTCTAACTATCACCACCTGACTGTAACACCTTGATATTTTTTATTTTTTTTAATATTTTATCTAGAGACTTCTATTTTATGCTTTTGATGTAATAAGTCAGATAATGCATCTTTAGTGTGCATAGAATAATTAGTAATTATCTTCAAAGATATCATGCTTATATTGCATTTTTTATGTGGTATCTTTAGTAAATGTAAGAACTGAATTAGAATTTTCTATTATATTATAGATATTCACAACTTCCTTTACAATTTTATTTAAAGAAGAAAGGACATTTTTGCTTGACTCTTCAATACTATAGAGTTTACCATTTTTAGATTTAGCTTTATCCCATAGAAATGTATTATAATATACCAAAGCATCTAATGATTTAGTATTATCATTTCTAGAATTTTGAATTTATTCAAGAATCTATCCAGTTTTCTTTCTATGTTATTTGGCATCAATATTTATTTCTTTAAGATCTTTAAAAAATTGTGCCAAAAGAGCATTAGATGTGTCAAATGATTTTTAGTTTGAAAAAATTGGCATGATTAGAGATAGGTCTCGATTACCTAGATCTACAAATGAAAAGAACACAAAGATCAAAGGAAAGTTAGGAGTTGATGAGGTTGAGTTTGAGTACTATCAATCAATAAAGTAGCCAAATCAAAGTCATGTTATGTATGACTTAGATAAAAACACTTGGGGAAAGTATTAATCTTGTCTTCATACAAAAATAGGACAAAACAAAAAGCTGAGCATCGGTCATCACAAAAAATAGGTGCAGTGGAATACTTTAGCCTAGGAAAACATAAATGACATGGATAAATATGTTTTAAAGGATGTTTTACTATTTTCCTGAGGAACACAAGAGTTAGAGCCTTTTCAAATGTAAATTTGAAACTAATTCTATCAGTCTTTGAATTTTATACTATGGATTATATATACATTGATTGAGATCACACAAGAGGTTTATTTTTATTTTTCACACTATATTTAACTATGGCTTGGGATATAATAGATGCATCAAGAATAGGTTTAAAATAAATAGGATCAACTTCCTGTATTAATTGATTTTATGTCTCTACCATGGTAACTAGGTTGTACTCTATGGAGAGGGTGATGTAACCATGGTGGAAAACATGAAGAGTATGTGTGAAATAAAAATATCTAGAAATAATCAATCAATGAGAAACATAGAGATCTTCACAGGGAAGAATAAGAATATCATCAATGGTGATGAGCAAATAATTAGTAGATAAACCATGGCTATCTATATGTCTACCCTAATCAACAAGATTTGTGGCTTAGAGAGGAAATACAATACCATATGACAAGTCACATTAATGGAGTGTGTTTAGAAGCACAAAGACATAGTGAGTTAAGACTGAAGCATAAATACTAATAGGAATTAATTTTATACCACATAGATGCATCATGAGAATTAAGTCTTGTAAGAGGTTACTATCATGGAGACCAAGAGTAAAATTGGGTTGGACTAAATAATACGTATTGGTTCTAATTCCACCATAATCTAGCCATCTAACATGCTTGCAAAATAATCAACACTAATTTCATAATTAAAATGAGGGGTAAGCTTAATATCAACTTGGCTTAAATGAATATAATGGTATCATTCAAAAATCCATTGCCTAGCATTCTCAAGTTTAGATAAAGGAAGATAAACTAGTTTTGTTCTAGTTCTAAACACATCTAGAATTACATAAGAGACTTTAACAACTAATTTTATACTTAGGACAAAACCATAAGATTTATACAGAGAATCAATATCAATATTTGGGAAATTAAATTGACCAATATCATTATGATATAGTTGTATTTCATAATAAAAGTCCTAAATAGTTCTACCATAAGTAGTAGGTTACTCCATTGAATGAATTTGAATAAAATATTCTTAGTATTACCTTGCTCTGATACCAACCAGGGAGTTTAGGGTTTCCTTTAGCATTTTCCTATAATTACAGTGTTGTAACACTCCACCTCATTTGATACCATGACCCTATCAAATAAAAAGTACCCATGCTAGTAACATTCTCATTTTACTATGTTGTTAATAGTTGAGCAACCACCTAATTTAGTGCCTAGACAAAAAACACTAAGATACTCCTACACATACACTATCTACCACTGAACTTTCCCCCCTGTAAGACTGACTTAAGATTCATGGGTTATAAATATCAAAAGATAAAAGGAAGGAAACAAGACTAGATCAATCTATCCATGATACTTTGAAATAATATAACCATAATCCCATTTCAATAGATTAAAAAATTAATAGAGCTTTCTATTAATTTCAAAAAAATATTTCAAGCACTCATCATTCTTCCAAAAGCTTCCTCTTCTAATCTAGTTTGACCTTTCATTATACAATCATCATTAAAGTATTTAATTACAGAGTGACTCAACAAACCACTAACTTTTACTTTTGGTTAACACTTGACTTAAAGTGGAGAAATATATTTTGGCCAAAACCTTTTGTAAATAAGGTGGGTACCTTAATCTATTATCATCCACTATGTACAAATACTCCTACTTTATGTCATTAATTAGTGTTGTATCCATCGTGCATGTCATCTTCATCAACTTGCCTTTATTCATCACTTGTCATAAATTTGAATCTTCACTAATGACACTCTAATGGTAAGTTATGCCAAGACATGATCTAGATCTAATTCAGGATTAGAGTTAGGACAATCCCATAGTTGTCAGTAAGACTCATGTAAGCCATCCCATGCATCAAGATTAAATTAGGTGATGACACATATGTTTTGATGTAATGGTCTTGGTAAGTATGCATTTTAATTTATGTCAAAATTATCTATTCATCCAATCACACATCATGTCATTTAGCTGGATGTCATGTTCAAGAATGATGAATTCTATTAGTAAGTCTAATTTTAGCAGGGTGTTGGTTGTTTCCATCTACTTCTAGGACTATTTTCATTTTAATAATTCTAGACAAAATCCTTGGTGAGGACTTGTCTAAACTCTTACCATGTGGTTAGCATGAATTTCCCAATTTGAAGGTGGCCAAGTGAAATGATCATTCATAAATTCTAGTATTGGTCTTATATTTAGTTTGAAAACATTTTTAAAATACATAAGTGGTTACCATAATGATCCAACATCATTACGAGTAAGACTTGCATAAAACATTATTACAAACAGGAAGAAAACCAATAGTTAACTTTAAATGCCTACCATGGCTTCTACAAATCTAAGTAAAAATAAATTACCTACTTTGTGTAACTGATAAAATCTTACCTAGCATTCCTTCTTGGCCCCTCATCCACCAATCTAAAATCTAACACCTCATAATCTAAACATCATACATCCACTACCTTTAGGGCCCCTAAGCCATGTAAATCCAAGATCATCTAACCTCATTATAGATTCACTTCTCATCTAGTTCCTAAGATATATCAACCCATCCATGGCCTACCATCTCTACTCCAATGATATTTGTCTATGTAAGAACTAAGTACATCTAAGTCTGAGAATAAATCATTAGGGATATGCCAAGATCCCTTTTTATCACATGATCAAAAAATTTCCACTTCTTTTGATCAACCTTGAACCATTATTGTTCTACCTATATTTGATGAATGACCCACATTTTATGAGCTAATATTTGACAAATCATCACTTGTCTAGCCACCCATCCTTGGTCAACCCATCTTCGACAAACCACCAAACTTTGATGAACCTATATTCAATCCAACACCCATATTCAATGGACCTATCTTTGATAACCCATTATTTATCTTCAACCCAACACCCATCTTTGATAACTATGATGAACCCATTTTAGAACCATCGCATGATCTCCTCTTACACATGTCAAAGATTTTATCACCTAACACCACATGTCTCAAGTGACCAAGGTACTTGTAGACAATAAACAAAAATACCTTCTAAATGCCTTCTATGTGGCATTCCCATCATAAACAAAAATCAACATCAACACCGTATCAGTTTAGAAAAAATTCATTTGTCAAAATTGGCCTCCACATAGATGAGGAAATTAATAGCTACAATCACTCTTCCCTAATCAAAAACATCATTTTACATTGATTCCAAAAAAAAATTTATCATATTACAAACCAAATTTATAAAAACATGAACTAAAAAGGCAAAGACCTTGACCTCCATGAGCAGGGATATTTGAACCTATCCATAGCCATGTACACAAAAGATCTTATGGCATCGAGTGCCAACCATCTATAACCTAATGTGAAGATGCTGGTGATATTTTTTGGTTTCTAAGTAAACCTCATCCAACATCAAAATATACTCTATTCATAATCTTAATGAGGATCATGCTACCACTAATCCTTTCATCAACATTGTTATTCCTTTCCACCATCTTAACATTCAATCTCTTACACCCATTGATTCAAACTAATAAAGTCACATATTTTCATCTTTTTTTCATATTAATCAAAAATTTAAAAAAGTCATGACTAACATCTGGCCAAAATAACATAAAACAACATCAACATATTCCAAGGAATAATAAGCATTCCTCAATCAAAATGAATCATATGATCTAGGAAATCAAAATTCAAAATCACTATCCCATAGTGAGACCCTCTTTGAGACACTATCAAACACTCAAAATCAAAATCACAATCTAAAGAATCCAAAAATATGAAATCAATGTCCCTTAGTGAAAACCTCTTTGAGTCACTATTGGGCAATAAAAATCCAACTCTAAATAATGAAAATAAGTCTATTGGTGAAAACCTTTGTGAGGTGTCAATGAACAAGGAGATCGATCAAGAAAATCCTCAAAACATCCAACTGGTGTCTAATCTCAATCATGTAGAATGTGATGTTATGGTCCTAATCCTCTGTAGCATGATCACATCCCACCTCCAAACCCTTCAAGCAATCAACAAACATCCACAATCTAATACACCTTCTGCTTCACCTTTATTGGTAACACCCTCTATTGTAAGGATTATGATGACATCTTGATTAATTTGGAAGAAACTAACTTAGAAATAAATGAAATTCATGATGACATCCTTGGTGTGCATACTTGAGTGTGTAGACATCAGTTTACCACATCCCTTCAAAAATCAAATCTGATCCTATAATCATCCAGAGTCTATCAACCACAATCTATCTTGATCCAATCTAACTTGATCCACCATCATTCAATATTCATCATTTAATCTTGGGGCATCCTCATGTGCCCATTTTTTTTTATTGCTTCATCTTCAAGAAGTCATTATACCATCATCATTATATATCAACATATTTAATCCATCTCATCTATCAACATGATCATCTCTTCATTAATCCATTTAGCCCATTAAATCCTTGGTCTTTATTTTCAAATCAGCAATTAGTCATCCATCCAATCCAATATCACTGCTTTTCAATGGGATATGTCATTCCCAAATATGCCTCCTTGCATATATCACTTTTTGGGGAAAATCAAATCTAAAACTTTTCCATGGGATAGATTGTTCCCAATCCAAGCTCAAAACATTTTTGAGATATGTCGTTCCCAAGTCTGTATCCTCACATAAATCATTACTTGGTGAAAATCAAAGCATGTAACTTATCATTAGAATATATTATTCCCATTTTGCTTCCTTGCATATATTATTACATGGGAAAAATCCATCCATCATCATCAAAAATTAAAGCATGTAAGAATTAATTAAAATGGGTCATCTCATACATGGGTTAATCTTGTCTATCCATAACATCCATATCAACATGTAACATCCATATCTATCATTATCTTACATGTTCATCACATCTTGTTATAACATGAACCCTATTTATTTATCACCTACCACTTTGATCTTTTCATCTTAATCTCTCCCTCATTTCAAGATACATTTGTGTCCCTCATCCTTGCATGCCCTCTCAATGGAGAATTATCACTAACTAACTCATAATCATTAATTTTTAACATTCACTATACCACTAGGGACATCCTTGTGTGCCCATTTTATTTTTTGGCTTTTCATTCTTTTAAAAATTGTTACTTCACCTAATGTATTGTAACACACTTTTAAAGAGGTGTAAAAATGTAGAGACCTAAAATCTAACACTTTGTGTCAATTTTAACTATTCATTCTTAATCCCTTCATCATGTTAACTAAACCCTAATCTGTCATTGCATTACTTTCTAATCTTGTCATCGAATAATACTTTTAGCCTAACCACTGTGCAGCCTCTCCAATCAACTAATCACATTTTATTTATAACCTTTTCAATCCCACATAAATCATCTCACACAAATTTATTTAATTAACTATTGTTAATTAAATACTAGACTGAGATTTTCACATAGAAAAGTTTATGCAAAGTTCACATAGAGCTATTGTAAGATGAAAAAGGTTTTTGTTCACACTATCTAGATAGGCTAAATAACCTTTAATAGATTTTATGAAATAAATAAATCTCAATATGACTATCAAATGGATACACAATTAGATATTAGTAAATAAAAATGTTTATAAAAATAGAAGATTCAATATTCTTGAATGCCTACATTGGAGGGGTGAAACCTAATTTATCACATTCGAGTGAAAATTCTAAGAGTATAATACAATAATCACACTAAAAATTTTGATTCCCAATAACTAAAGTGATACCCACTAACATGCAAAATAAAGATATGGCATTGCACTAACTAGTCATGGGTCTTAATAGTGTCACAAATGATGAGAACATTGTTAGTGTATATAGGTTTTATAACCATAGTGCACTAAAAAGTAGTCAACTAAAAAAATAAAAAATTCCTTTATTTACAAGGCATGATCAGATGATATAGTCAACAATATTTTCTATCTCTTCTTTTATAGTTTCATCATCTTTATCAGATTTAAAATCACTGGACGATGGATTTTAAGTAAAGTAGAGAGACATGAGACTATGGTGGTGGATAATGAATCCATTTAGTAGAGTATTAAAATCATTCCAACCAAATATATATATATATATATATATATATATATATATATATATATATATATTGGTTTAATGACAACTCATCTATCTTTTATTTTGATAGATGAATTTGAATCGAATCTTATTGCATAGCTAAACCAATCAACTCTTGGTAACCTATAAAAATAAGGGTCTTCAATATAATCAACCATATATTTGAAAATTAATTTATCAAACTTGTTATGAATTTTCTTGAAGAAATGCTTCATTTATTCATCAAGTATTGATTTGAATTCATCTACATGGTTCTCTAAATGTACCCCTAGTAGACAGACTTGGTTGATTACTCCAACCTTGATCAATTTTAGCCAATGTCTCATATCATTCATAGACCAATTGACTATATTAAAATTTAAAATATATACATCAATCAAATTGGTACCATGGGTTTCACTTGATAGAGGGGCTTATTCCAGATGAAGCTTCCTTGTATGTACCAATCCTAACGATTTTAGGCTTATTTTTTTATTCATTAATAAACAATTTTTTTACCTTAGAAATGCACCTATTAGCATACCAATATTGAATTAGTAGATCAATTATGTTTTGGGGAAGGTGAATCCAAATATCAAGTTTTAAATTGGGTCTTCTTCATTTAAGCAACTGATTTACAATAAAAGTAAAACTCATTTGACTTGGATCTCTCCAAGCTTCAGCTCTAGGATTTCCTCTGTTATTTGATTGGATTATCTAAGTTTCTTGTTGAAGCATTTTTATATTATCCATTTTCTTGTCAAGGCATTAGGAAGACAATTTTATTTACCAAGAATATATTAGATTCCAAACCTATATTGTGATAAAACTTATTGCCACCAAGCATATCAACCATGATATGGTTGAGAATTTACAAGTTTGTACATAAACCATTTATTTTTTTACTATCAGTTCTAATAATAAATTATTTAAGGAAAAATATACTCCTCCATTTTTTAACACCTTTAACTATGGCTAAAATCTCTTTTTTAGCAGGCTAATAATTTAATTCATGATTCTAAAATTGACAAGAATTATACATTGACAAATTTTCAGCTCCATTTATTTCAACAAGTAATATTAATGCCCATGTTTCTTTATAAGCACCAACTTGTAGAATAAAATGACCTGTTAGACATGGTTCTGATGCAGGCAAATGTAAACATTACTTTATAAGACCTTGAACTACTTTAGTGGCATCAACAAACCACATAAATGAATTTTATTTCATAGCTATTCTAATAGGTTTTATTTTGGTAGATAACTTTTTTATAAACTTTTTAACATAATTTAGACATCCAAAAAGACCTTTGACATTATTCTAAATCCTTCAATTTAGAAGCAAAACCTTGTATTTTCTCATAAACACAATTCTACATTTGAATTTTTCCATTTTTAGTAGAATACCAAAAACTATATTTATGTATGAAAAAGTTATTTCTTTTAGGATCATTGGATAATCTTATTCCATGTTTCTCATCTAACTCTACAAAAATTTATAAGTGATGATAGTGTTCTTCATATGAATATGAGAATATAAAAATTCATCAATATAGTTTACTATAAACTAATAATATGGACTTAATAGCTTATTTATTATTTATTAAAACTGTGTTGGGGCATTTTCAATCCAAATGGCATCACAATACTTTCAAATAGAACTACAAGAGTGATAAAAGTTATTTTTGGAATATCTTCAACTTTAATCTTTAACTTGATGATATCCTGATTTGCAATCAAAATTTGGACAGATTTTTCCTTGAGTAACAATTTGCATGAGTTGTTCCTTTTCAAGTAATGGCCATTTCATATCTATGGTGATAATATTCAAAGGAATATAAGTTATGACCATTCTATATTTTCCTCTTTTAATGATAGAATAATTTCTGATAATAAAATAAGTAGAGGGATATTTTGATGAAGAGGATTTAATTAAACCTTTCTGAAAAAGTTCTTGAACTTGATTTTGAACTTTTTCATCATCCTATTTGTTTAATACTATCTTACGACCTTAGACAAAGTGATTTTAAATTTTATGGATTTTCGCTTCAAGAGAATTCTTATCCCATTTTTCAAAGGGTGCTCTATACAACATGCATCAATTCTTTGATGAAGTTTTACTATATGTTCCTCAAGCTAAGATAAAATCTTAAACTACAATGATTTCATGATTTATCTTGTACCCTTGGACTTTTGTAACTTTTTCTCTTGATAAATTATTTATCGAAGAGTTGGCTCTTGCTATTGAGCCTTTAATTTTTCTTGGACAACTTCTTTTTGAAGGTGAGGCACCAAACATTTTTTCCTAGTAATATTTACAACTAGAAAATTTTCTGATACAATGTAAGGACCTAATGAATCTATGTCAAGACCACCTATACCAATTTCATAATGACTATCATCAATCTAAGCAAAATAAGTATGTATATCATCATTTACTATTTAAATTGAGATATTAGTTATAAATAATATAAATTTATTACACCATTCATTATACCAATAGACAATGGATTTGGATAATATACCCAATCCATGAACACTCTTAAATAACCAAAATTAAGACTAACAATAATATCAACAGAAACATCAAGATTTTTAAATCTAGACTATTTATCTACAATAATTTTGACCAGGATATATGTAGACACTTTTGCTTTCATAATAGCTTTAATCTAGTATTGATCATATTTATTAACAATAGTAAACATTTGGATGATCTGCGATTTAAACAAATTTAGCAAGTATACTAACTTTTTATAAGGTGCCAAGGATTTTAGATCTTTGAAGGGATTATAAGTGGATGCCTTTATAGTTTTCTAATGATACTCATCAATCGAAAAAGATGAATCTTCTTCATTGAATTCATTTGATTCTTCTATCTCTGATTCTTATTTAGATGTATACTATAGTGATGCATCCTTCAATTCAGGCATATTTGGATCCCCTTCATAATCATTAAATAAAATATCATTAAACACATTTATTCCCATATCTGAACCAAATTATGTATCTCTTTTGAATATATTTACAAAAGCTTGAAATTTAATAGGTTGTTTTATTTCTGAATTAGTGCTTGAATCATCAATGGCTTCATCTACTCCAAACAACTCAATACCATTTTAGACACAATCAACAAATTCTTGTTTAGTTTCTACCACATCCCACCATTAAAAATTGGAAAGATATTCATATATATATATATATATATATATATATATATATATATATATATATATATATATATATATATATATATATATATATATATATATATATATATATTACTTGATGTGGAGTTTTACTAGGACATGAATGAAAATAATGTCTTTTTTTCTTACAAGCATAATAACAAACATCTTTGATGTTTGTTTTGGATGACAACTATCCATTCTCTTGAAAAACCTAAAATATTTGAATCTTCTATGTCTAACTCATTTAAATTGATATTTATTATGATTATACTATTGTTTTTTCCTAGAACATCCATATTGTTTAGCTCCATCTATTTTAGAACAATCTTTTGAAGAAATATTTGGCAAAGCATTTTGGACTGTGGCATGCAAATGCATTTTTCTAATTTCTACTCTTGTAACCTCTACAAGATAAATAAAATACATTTCTAAAATGTTTTTACCAAGCAAGGCCATTATTTCAAGGACTAACTAACCAAAACCATTAGGAAGAGTAGAAACATACTAGATTTTAACAAAATCATTAGGTTTATTGAATAAACCTTTCAATGGTATTCCATTAAAAATCTCTTAAACTCGGATAAATCACACAATTTCATTTTGTCCAAGAGAAATTGATCTTCTTTTTTCTTTTAAGTAAAATCAATGGTGAATTCTATTAATCAAACATTAAGTAATGCTTAAAATCTTATTTTCATGATATTTTATTTTGATTATTAAGAAGAATGAGCCCACCAATAGAAATCCATACTAGACAAATTTATTGTAGCTATATCAATAATAACTACATTATTCTAATTATTGGCTTGTTGTAATTTTAGGAAATGTGTGATCCATAGACTACTTACTTATTTAGGACTGGTATTGCCATCTATATTAAACAAATGTAAATAAAATAATTGTAATCATGTAATTTATTCATAATAGAAGAAACTATAACATCTTTAGAAACCATGTTATTAATCTAAATCATGTTTACCTCTCTTAACAATTCTTCTTTTTTTCTTCAAATTTTTCTTTCTGCCTAATTTATTCTTGTTATTATTTAGTCACAAATTCTAGAAATATTAATTCAATCACTTTTTCTTTTTTCTTTTTATCCTTTTCTCGAATCTTTTAAACATCTTGTATTAAATACATTTTTTGGAAATCAATAGGCAACATAATTGGTTATGGATTGGGAGTAATATATGAGGACATTATTTAGAATTCAATCCTTTGTTCAAGAATGAATTCTCATTTCTTTTTGGACTTTTTTATTTTTTCTTATCTTGAAAATTTCCTAGATCCTTTATATTTTCATCAATTTCTTCCAATTCTCTGATTATTATATCTAACTTACTAGATTAGGTATCCATGTTGTCTTCAACATATTATGTCCAGGAGTTTAGATAATTCAACTAACATCTCATATCATATGTTTGAACTCTATAATAAATTTTAAGTGTGAAAATCCCAATATGGTATTAGATCCTAGAGTTCATAGTCAGTTTTATGGTTGTTGTGTTGTAAGTGCAAAAATCCCATTGTGCCAAACACCAAATGTAATTGTTGAGTACCATTTAGTGTAATGTCAACTCTCTAACCTAGACGTTCCCTTATGTAGACATGAATGATGCTTTCAATATCTAAAACTCTTCAAAATGAAATCCATGGTAATGCACAAACCTTTCATGATTTAATTCTTAAAAAACATCATTGGTTGATGCAAATGGGAACTTTGAATATCTTGAGATTAAAATTGAGGATATGTATAATGAGTTAGGATTTTATGAAAATCTATGAACATATGTTAAAAGATATAAAGTGAATTTAATGGTGTTTGATAATAGAATGTTTCATGTCTTCCCATCATTTATAATAAAGGACCAAGTTGCTAAATGGAAAAGTCAATGATATTTCCGTATCCATTTTTTTGAGGTAGATTTATTTGTTTGCCCATATTTAAAATATGATATTGGAATAAATTTATTTAAAATTTAATATATTTTCATCATATGACATGGGAAATAACTACAATTACTTAGTTTAAAGGATACTTTCATAATAATGCCATATGCTTTATTTGTCCAAATTTTATCATTTATCTAGGTGATCATCATATAACAAGTGCATTTATGATATGCATCTAGTTGAAAGGAATTAATGTAACTTAGTTATATTTATTGTACCATAGGAATTCATGTATCTTTCATCTAATAAATTTAGTTTATGTGTCATCAAATATTCCCCAAGGAGTGTCTTATCCTAAAGGGTTAAAACATCTAATTACATGTGGTTGAGATATAGATTTTGAAGGTTTTCTTACTAGTTTTCATACTATACAATAATATTTAGATGATGTTACTTTTAGATAACTATCTATAAAAAAAAATTGATCATCTAAAACCCTAAAAAATAAAAAAGAGAGTAAGAGTTGTGTCAATGAAAACCATTCATGAGTTTGTAATCAATACTTTTGTTAGCAGTCCCTAATAATCTCCTAACAGAGATTCATCTATATCAAGTTTGCATGACCATGTCAAATATCATAATAAATATAGTTAAACAAAAACCATCTATTTATGTTAAATACATTGGTCCAATTCCTAAACAATTTAATGAAAATCTAAACAGTTTTTAGTCTAGTGGTAAGCCTAGAGACTCTACATCCTATAAACGGAGATATCTAGGTAGAATATACCATAAAGGAGTAAAATGGCCTAATAAGATGACATTCAGTACCTCTACTCAAGATATTGATCAACCAATAACTCAAGTTGATATATATTTTTTACTTGACCATTCTACTAATTCTAATGATAATCAGAAATATTAGATACATCAGTTAAATTATCTAAATTTTGGGACACAATATGTTGAATCCAACATGGATACCCATTACAATAAGCTAGATGTAATAATTATATAATTAGAATAAATTTATGAAAATATGAAGCAACTAGGAAAGTTTCATGCTAAGCAAAAAGATAAGGCCAAAAAGAAATCAAAAGTCATTGTTAAACAAATGGTTGAAGCCTAAATAATGTTTTCTTATATTCCTCATAGTCCACAACTAATTGTGTTGCCCATTGATTTCCAAAAATGAATTTGATAAAAAATGTTTAAAATATTTAGGAAAAGGACAAAATTAAAATAGAAAAAGTGATTGAAGTAGTATTGCCAAAAATTGTCACTAAAGAAGAACAAGAAAAAATTATGCAGAAAGAAAAAGTTGAAGAAAAATAAATAATCATCAAGAGAGGTAAATATATTTAGATTAATAAAATGGTTTTTAAAGATGATAAATTTTCTTATATTATGAGGAACTTGCATGATTATAATTCTTATTATTTGTATTTACTTAATATAAATAGAAATACCAATCCTAGAGAAGCAAGTAGTCTATGGATCACACATTTCCTAACATTACAACAAGCCAATAATTAGAATCATGTAGCTACAAGAAATTTGTCTAGTACGGATTTCTATTGGTGGGATCATTATTCTCAAGATTCAAAATAAGATATCATGAAAATAGGATTGCAAGCATTACTTAGTTCTTTATTAAAAAAATTTGACCTTGATTTTACTCAGAAGAAAAAGGAAGATCAATTGCTCTTGGCCAAAATGAAATTGTGTGATTTATCCTAGTTTGAGAAATTTTTAATGAAATACCAAAGAAAGGTTTATTCAATAAACCTAAAAAGAAATGATTTTGTTAAAATCTAATATCCTTATGATCTTCCTAAAGGTATTAGTTATTTAATCCTTATAGATTAGTTATGCTTGGTAAAGACATTTCATATATGTATTATGTTGATCTTATAGAAGCTACCATATTAGAAATTAAAAAAACCTATCTACATGCCATAGTCTAAAATGCTTTGCCAAATATTTATTCGAAAGATTATTTTAAAATAAATGGAGCTAAATAATATGGATGTTCTAAGAAAAAACATAAGCATAAGCATAATATATATCAGTTTAGACAAACTAGACATAGAAGATTCAAAACTTTTGGGGTTTTTAGGAAAAGGGATAGGTGTCATCCAAAATGAAACATCAAATATGTCTATTGATATGTTTGTAATAAAAAAAGGACATTATTCTCATTTGTGTCCTAGTAAATCTCCACATCAAGTAAAAGTCATGTATGAATATCATTCCATTTCAGAATGGTGGGATATGGTAGAAAATAAATAAGGATTTGTTGATTTTGTTGAAAATGGTATTGAGTTGTTTATAGAATATGAAGACATTGATTATTCAAGTAATGATTTGGAAATAGAACAACCTATTAATTTTCAAGATTTTATAAATATGTTTAAAGGAGATTCAAAAGTTGACTCAAATATGGAAAGAAATGTATTTCATGACATTTATTTTAATGTTTATGAAAGGGATCTAGATATGTATGAATTGAAGGATGCATCACACAACATACATTTGAAGAAGAAGTAGAGATAGAAGAACCAACTGAATTTAGTGAAGAAGATTCATCTTTTTTAGTTGATGAGTCTAAGTAGCAACCTATTAAGGTATCCACTTATAATCCCCTGAAATATCCAAAATCCTTGACACCTTATAAAAAGTCAGTCCACTTGCCAAATTTATTTAAATCCTAGATTAGTCAAATTTCTACTATTGTTAATAAATATGATCAACTCCATATTAAAGCTATAATGAAAGCATATATATATATATATATCCTAGTCATAATTATTGTATATAAATAGTGTAGATTTAAAATTTTTGATGCTTTTGTCGATATTAGTGCTAGTCTTAATTTTTTCATCCAAGAGTGTTCAAATATATATATATATATATATATATATATATATATATATATATTTGAACACTCTTGGATGAAAAAATTAAGACTAGCACTAATATCGACAAAAGCATCAAAAATTTTAAATCTACACTATTTATATACAATAATTATGACTAGGATATATATATATATATATATATATATATATCCTAGTCATAATTATTGTATATAAATAGTGTAGATTTAAAAAAATTGATGCTTTTGTCGATATTAGTGCTAGTCTTAATTTTTTCATCCAAGAGTGTTTAAAGATTGGGTCTGTTATCCAAATCCATTATCTGCTACTACAATGAATGGTGTAAGAACTTTACAATTATTTATAACAAATGTCCTAATGCAACTAAGAAATGATGTTGTACATACTTATTTTGATTATATTGATGATAGTTAGTAGGAAATTGATCTAGGTGGTCCTTTCATGAATTCTTTAAGTCCTTACATTGTATTAGCAAATTATCTAGTTGTAAATATTACTATTAGAAAATGTTCAATGCTTCGCCTTTAAAAATAAATTATCCAAGAACAATTAAATGTTTAATGGAAAGAGCCAACTCTTTGATAAAATTTTTCTCAAAATAAAAAGTTACAAAAGGCCTAGGATATAAGACAAATCCTGAAAGAATTGCAGTTTAAGGTTTCATCTCAGCTTGAGGAACATATAGCAAAAATTCATCAAAGAATTGACACATTTTGTATATAGCACCCTATAGAAAATGGGATAAGGATTCTCCCAAAGTGGAAAACCATATAATTCACAATTACCCTGTCCAAGGTTTTAAGATATTAGTAAGTAAACAAGATGATGAAGAAGTTTGAAATTAAGTTCAAGAACTTATGTAGAAAGGTTTAATTTAGCCCTCTTCATCACAATATTTATATGCTTGTTTTATTGTTAGAAATAATTATGAGATTAAAAGAAGAAAAAATTGAATGGTCATAGATTATATTCCTTTAAATTTTATCATCATAGATATTAAATGGCCATTACCTAACAAGGAAAAACTCTTTCAAAGAGTTTCTCAAGGAAAAATCTTTATAAAATTTGATTGCAAATCAAGATATCATCAAGTAGAGATTAAAGCTGAAGATATTCTAAAAACAACTTTTATCACTCATGTAGATTTATTTGAATGACTTGTAATGTCATTTGGATGTAAAAATGTCCCATCACAATTTCAACAAAGAATATATAACATATTCAATCCATATTATCAGTTTATAATAAACAATATTGATGACTTTTTGATTTTCTTAGATTCATATGAAGAACACTATCACCACTTACAAGTTTTTGCAGAGTTATCTGAGAAACATGGAATAAAAATATCTAATGATCCTAAAAGAAACATCATTTTTTGATAGAAATAGAATTTTTAGGTATTCTACAAAAAAATGGAAAAATTCAAATGCAAAATCATGTTTGTGAGAAAATACAAGGTTTTCCTCATAAATTGAAGGATTTAGAATAATGCCAAAGGTTTTGTGGATGTTTGAATTGTGTTAAATTTTTTATATAAAAGCTACCTATCAAAATAAAACCTTTAAAATAGACATGAAATCAAATCTGTTTACATGCTCTGTTGATGTCACTAGAGCAGTTCAAGGTCTTAAAAAGGATTGTTTACATTTTCCCACATTAGAATCATGTCTAATAGGTTCTTTTATTCTATAAACTAGTGCTTCTAAAGAAATATGGGTAGTAATATTAATTTTTAAAATAAATGGTGCTGAAAATTTGTCAATGTATAATTATGGTCAATTTTAGAATCATGAATTGAATTATTGGCATGCTGAAAAAGAAATTTTAGACATAGTTAAAGGTGTTGAAAATTGGAGGAGTATATTATTAACTGAACATTTTATTATTATAACTAATATAAAAATAAATAAATGGTTTATGTCCAAGCCTATAAATTATAAATTATGTCATGGTCAATATGCTTGGTGGCAATAGGTTTTGTCACAATATAGGTTTGAAGTCCAGTATATTTTTGGTAACAACAATTGTCTTCATAATTCCTTGACAAGGGAAATGGATAAAGTAAAAATTCTATGAGGAGAAATTTTGAGAATCCAGTCAAATCATAAAGAAATTACTAGAGCTGAAGCTTGGAGATATCCAAGTTTAATAAGTTTGATTTTGTTACAAATTTGTTGCTTAAATGAAGAAGACCCAATTTAGAACCTAATATTTGGAGTCACCTTCCCTAGAACATAATTGATCTATTGATTCAAGTATGTTATGCTAATAGGTGTCTTTATAAGGTTAAAAACATTATTTTTCAAGTGATCGTAAAGTAAGCCTACAATTGTTAGAATTGGTACATACAAGAAAAACTTCATCTAGAAGAAACCCCTGTGTTAATTGAAACCAATGGTACTAATTCAACTGATGTATATATTTTTATGTTTAATCTAATTAATTTATCTATAGATGATATGAGACTTCTGATTAAATTGATCAAAGTTGGAGTAATCAATCAAGTCTATCTATCGAGGGTACATTTTGAGAGCCATGTAGATGAATTTAGAGTAATATTGATGAATAAATGAAGTAGTCATTCAATAAAATTCACAAGTTTGAAAAATTAATTATAAAATATATGGTTGATTATGTTGAAGACCCTAATTTTTATAGGTTACCTATAGTTGATTAGTTGAGATACACAATAAGATTCAACTAGAATTCATCTACGAAAATCAAAGATGGATGAGTTGTCATTCAACCAATAGATATTTTTCACTAGAATGATTTTGATATTATACTAAATGGAGTCATTATCCATAGCCATAGTCTCATGTTACTCAAATTTTTTAAAAATATACCATCCAATGATTTTAAATTTGAAAAAGATGATGAAACTATGAAAGAAGAGATAGTGAATATTATTAACCATATCATCTAATCATGACTTGTAAAAAATGAATATATGTTTTGTTTAGTTAGTTGCCTTTTAACATACTATGGTTGTAAAATCCTTTGACACAAACATTTTTTACATCATTTATGACCTGGTTAAGACCCATGACTAGTTAGTGTAATGTCGTATCTTGCTTTTACATGTTAGTGAGAATCAACTTATTTTAGTGCACTTATTGTGTTATCCTCCTAGAAGTTTCACTCTAATGCTATAAATTGGGTTTCACCCCTCCAATTTAGGCATCCGAGAATATTGAATCTTACATTTCTATATATATTTTTATTTAGTAATATCTGACGTCATAGCTATTCAACTACTAGACTGAGGTTTGTTTATTTAAAAAAAACTAGCAAAGACTATTTGGCCTATCTAGATAGTGTGAGAAAAAAACCTTTTTATCTTAAAATAACTCTGTGTGAACTCTATAAGAATTTTTCTGCATAAAAATCCCTATCTGATAATAATAAATTCCATGCACATATAATATCCATAATTTCATTAAAAAATAAAAAAGTTTTCCTTATATCAACCCACCATAATGATATGATCAAATCTACCAAAATCCCCATGCAATCTCATCAAAACAAAGGCATGGGGGAAAAAATCTTATCAAGCCCATTCCTCATCTTATGCACTCAACTAGTTTTTTTTTTTTCATTTTTTTAATTTTTTTTTTTTTTTTTTTTTTTATTTTTTTTTTTTTTTTATGATTCCCCCTCCAAAATTTGATTCATCCTCAACCATTGATCTTGGATGAAGATAAACAATCCATATCACTCAAAATATTATAAATCTAACCATCCTCTCTTTAATCCAAGAAGTATTAAAGGCATAACAAAGTGAAACCCAAAGGCTTTCATCATCCTATCACACATCAAGAAAATCAAGCATCAGACAAAGGGACATATTTCCTATATTATTGTACATAGTCTATTGAGCACCCACATCCATCTACACATCAATGAGAAAATCAAAAAAAATAGAGGATATTTCATCTTGGTAGGTGAAGGTAATGTTTCATCATTCCTCTTTCATACTCTAATCTGAGGTATATGGTTTAATTAGAGTAGAATTTCATGTTTGTTTTGAATTTTTAATCACTAACTCTAATTTTTCATATATACAAGATGATAGAAAGATTTAGTCATTTAGTTGGGTACTTTAGAAGAGGTTTAGGAAGTTCATTTTACCAAGGCCCATATCATTCAACTTATAATTATATGTTAAGATATATATTATTTTGGGTAATAGAAACTAGTGGTATTATATAGGTTTAAGAAGTTTTTTTTCTCATAATATAGAGTTATTTGCTCAAGGTAATGACACTAATTATGTTATTAATATGTTTTAAATTTAATATGAATATTTTCAATGGTAAATGTAATGCTAAAAATTATTTTAAATGGATCATATTTAACAAGTTGTAATTTTGGGAAACCTACAATAGTATTATAGGGCTATTAGAGTCATGATGAGCAAATAAAAAAATGACAAATAACAAATTTTAGAGTAACCTTAATTTAATAACTTATTATATTTTATAACATTGGTTGACATTTAATTATGTGGGATGGAGTGATGGCCATATGGGCTCTCAAAGATGTTATTGTATCTCATTTTGGTTATCATAACACATTGATTAACAAACATATGTTATTATAAAACCAAAATTGATTAACACAAGCTATTATAAATGTGTACTTAATCCCAAGAAGTTATCTAGAGACATGTAAGACTAATTAGAGAGAGATTATTATACCAAATAAAACATTAATGGAACACATTAAAATATATAATGTTATTAGTAGATGGTTGACCAATTGCTGGAAAATTGTAGTTATCATATCTACAATAGAGAACTTCAATTACTATAATATATATGGTATATTCCTCCAATGAAATAATGTTATGGGATATAGTTAAATAAAATGAAGATTTATTTTATTAGGTAGAAATTTGTGAACCAATAATTAAAGAATTTGAAGATGAAAATATTGAAGCAAATGAAGATCACGAATCTGATGAGTTGAAAGCATTTCTAGATGATCTATAAGAAGAATCTCCTTTTTTTATGTAGATACCATGAACAAATTCAAGGGGATGTTCTAAAGACATAAGTAAAGGAAGAGGAAAAAGTCTTATATCATCTACTTTCCAAGATCAAAGAGGAGTAAGAGGAATATTTCTAGGAAGAGGCATACAACCTCTACATTATAGTAGACCACCAATGGTTAGGTCACCAAATACTATACCACTTTCCTTCCCTAAAATTTATAAGGCTAGTAATAAATGGCTTCAAGATAAATTTAGTTTCTTATTTTCTAATGAATTAGTTATAGTCCATTTAGCTCCAACATGGGATGCATCTCCCTATATAGAATATGTCAGAGAAGAAGAAAATTTTAAGGCTGAACAAGAAGCTATAGATTGGGAAATTACTTAATATATAATGAGATGGGGAGATAAAACAAATTAAGTTGAAAATTCATCCTACCAGACAAAAAGAATAATGTGTAAATCCTACAAAGTGTAGGCTAGTGTGCTTAGCAAATCTAGTCTCACCAGATCTTAAGCATGCTTACATTACATAATTCATAAATGGTAGGTATGCTCAGTTTGTTTCAATTAATATCACTAACAAGAAAATAAATGCACATGTAAACATTGGAGCATCTCTTTCATTTTAAAAATTCATTATACTTGATAATTGGGAAGAGCTTGATGAACAACATAGCTATAAGTCATTAGATATCAAAAAAAATGGGTTAACCTATAATAATAATAATAATAAACACCAAGAGCCAATGATAATCCAATATAAAACCTTTTTATATGATTTATTTGACCATTATTAACTACTTATAGATTGCATTTTACATAGTGCCTTTATATATCAATACTCATCTTATGAAAGTACATCTAAAAGTGTCTTGTTCACCATTAGTGGGGAAAGAGTCAAAGCTCTTAGACTTGTATATGCCACAAAAAAATATCCTAAAATAATAACTTTAATCCAAAATCTAAATATCCTTCATGCGACTTCTTTATGTGCATTTTGTTTGGGCACATATCCTTGTGATGTGTTATGAAAAGATCCATTGTTGACTATTTGGTATTTAATATTTCATGTCATGAGAAGTTATAATGACATATTTGATATTTTATATGATTTAGTATGTTGTGATGTGTTATGAGTAATGTGTTTGTTCCTTGTAAATGTGAGAGACATTTAATATGTTTGGCACACTAAGGTTTGCTAAATGTTATTAGTGGGTAAAAATTGATTGATGTAAGTAGGTGGTTCCTTGGCCTATATAATCACGTCCATATACTTTTTCAAGAGATGGAGAATAGGTCAAGATGAATGAGGTTCAAAACAAAATATTGGAGCTTAATAAATACTTTTGGGTGATTATTTTGAGAGTTAGGCCTTGTAACTAATGGGAGTTAACAGGGATAGATCTAAGGATCAGAGGTTGTAACTCATCTCATTGTGAGATTATGTTATCACTATTATCATTATGCCTATTATATTTCCTTGATGTTAAAAATATAATAAATATATAAGTGTTTTTATTTCATTTTATTGTGTATTTCTCTATGTATTTTAAGGTTTGTGTGTTCTAAGACAATTTAATTGATAACACTAACCAGGGTCGCATCTTTTGGTATTAAATAATTATTTTGAGTGCTTGTTGGCTACTATTTATTTCTTGTTTGTGAGTGTGGGTATAAATTAGTTTCATACATATTATAGTCAAATATTTGGGGAGAACATATAATTCAAATTGTTGATCTAAATATTTTCATTTGGTGTCTATATTTAGATTTTGAAGAAAATTAGTACACATAGAAAGTTTAGATGGTAGAAAGGAAAGAGTGTCTAGATCACCAAGACTTAAAGATCTAGTTGGATTGAGGAAAGATATATAATCCTAGATGGAGTCTATGGATATAATTCAACATCGATGTGTTCTAGTTGTATATGATGAGAAAGAACTAAAATTATGGCAAAAGCACTTGAAGATAAATATACAAAATAGGTTAATGAACCTGAATATTGATTCTTGTGAGTTGTTTCAAGAATGACAAGTAAACCTAATTTTAACCTCATAATTTATTATAAGAGTTTGATCCTTGTAGATCTCATTAATTGGATCACTAATTTTAGAAATACTTTAAGTATGAAATTATGGAATATTCTAAGCATGTTAAGTTCATTAATGGTAATTTGAAAGGTCACATAGCTTTATGGGGGGAGCAGGTTTAAGTTAAAATATTAGGAAAAGGCAAAGATAAGATAAACACTTGGAAATATATTTATTCAGAAGCTAATATATAAATTCATTCTTATTTATTACAACATGAGTTTGTTCAAGAAGCTTCAAAACTTATGACATAGAGAGATGAGTGTGAAATATTACATTTAGAAGTATTATAGACTTACCATTAGAGTGTGTCATGTTGAATGTGATTTTAAAAATATCTCAAGGTATTTGAATGGATTACACATGAAAACTCAAGATGAGTTTGGGATGATCAAACTATGATCTATTAAAGGCACTTGTCAGAGCGCATTAAAGACCTATCACACAATAATAAAGAATAGGATTGGGAGAAGTTAGATTGACACATAGACTTGGACAAGGTGGATCCAGTAGAGGATAACGTACATAAATGTAAGAAGGTGAGAAACTACTTCGTAATGCAATGATGTTAATAAATAAATAAGAAGAGAAATATTTAGAGCTAGATGATACTATGGATGAGGTAGAGGTTGTGGATTCAATGATATATGTTTAAAATGTGGTGAGACTAGACACAAAGCATTTGAATGTCCTCATATGCATAATAAGGTAATAGGAAAATTGATGCAATTACTCATATCACACACACTAATGAAGATATTTTTATGTCTATTCATAACATAGTTGAATCCAAAACTAGAGAATCTCTCATGAAAAAAAGGATATTTTACAAACCTACAATAGAGGAAAATAGTCTTATGGAAAAAATAAATTTGTTTAGAGCCATTTTTAAGTCAAGACATTAGTGTTTTAAATTGATTTTTGGTAGTGTTAGCATAAATAATATTATTTCACAATAAATTCTATATAAAATGGGTTTGAGAAATATTATGTATCTGAATCAATATAAGGTTATGTAGTTTTTGAATAGAATTTGAGATATTTTAAATGAACGGCACCTTGTAAGTTATTTGGATTGGAACATATAGAGATGAGATATTATGTGACATAATTCCTATCGATGTTATTCATATTTTTGTTGGAATATCTTGCAATTTGACTACAAGACAAGGTATGATGGTCATAAGAATGCATACACATATTGGAAAGATGGAGTAGTGCATACATTAAATCCTTTAAAGGATAAGTGTAAAGAGGTGGACAAGAGTCCAAAGGTTTTGATTACTTTGGGAAATAAATTCCTAAAAGAGGTTAAATAATAGAGCACATGTTATGTGTTGAATTTGAAGCCAACATAAGATGTGAGTGCAAACACAACAATAAAATATAAATTATCGCAATAAAATATATACTAAGTGAATTTGAAGAAATTATGTCTAATGACCTACGAAAAGGATTACCACTTATTAGAATTTTTAAATCATCACATGGATCTAATTCATGGTTTGAATTTACTAAAAAAATAAGCATAAAGATTGACTCCTAAAGACAATGCAAAGGTGTAAAGACAATTTTGAGAGTAATTGGGCAAAAGGGTTGATCAAATAAAGTTTGATCCCATGTGTGGTACCAATAATTTTAGTGCCTAAGAAAAATTGATAATGTACATGGATTCTAGAACCATTAAAAAAATAACCATAAATTAAAAAATTTCATTGCCACATATGGATAATTTGATGGTTTTCCTAAGTGGAGTGAGAAACTTCACAAAAATTGACGTGAAGAGTGGATATGATTATATTTGTATAAGGGAGGTTATTAATGAAAAATAACATTAAAAACATATAATGTTTATGTCGGTGGTTGTTTATGCCATTTAGGTTAACTAACACACCAAGTACATTCATGAGATTTATGAATAAATTTATTAAGCCATTTTTGGGTAATTTTATCATTATGTATCTTAAATAAATATTGATTTTAAATAGAATATAACAAGAACACTTATGATATTTATGCAAAGTGATAGATAATTTGTAGGAGAAGAAATGCCATTTCATGCATAAATAATGGGTATACCTGGGATTTACGATTTCTCAAGGTGATTTGAAGGTGGATCTAGGGAGAGTGTGAGACATAATGGATTGGGTATCACTGAATAATACATTTGAGGTACATAGCTTTCATGAATTGGAGATTTTTTATAGGAAATTAATTAAAAAAAATAGTGAGATATGCATAGTGAACATTGATATGATGGGTAATGATAAAATAGAGAACTTTATTGATAGCAAAATCAAAACATAGTTTCTTGCAATTGAATAAGAAGATAATAGATCATCTAGTATTGGCATTACCGGATTTTTGAAATGTATCTAAAGTAGATTGCACTACAAGTGGCACAAAAATAGGAGAATTATTAAGTAATGAAAACTTGTCACATATATTAGTGAGAATTTAAATGATATGAAGTGAAAATATTCAATGTATGATCAATACTTCTATGAAATTATACAAGTGATAAATAATTGGAGATGTTATTTGTTACCTAAGGATTTTTTTAATATATACAAACCATCAAGAACTACAACATAAATTGAATCATAGACATCTAAAGTGGGTTGAATTTTTAAAATGTTATTCATTATTATAAAATCATATGAATGGAAAATATAATATATTGGGTTATGCATTGAGCCGTAGAGTTATTTTGTTGAATGAATTAAGAGTGGAAGTCATACGATTTGATATTATGAATGAACATTATAAAAATGATGAATATTTATTAGAAGAATGGAAATTATTTTTATAATAATTGAGTTAAAACAAGATACCATGGTTATATTATTTTTCCAGGATGTATTTTTGTTTCAAAGAGTGTAGTTGTGTATACCAAGAAGTTCAATGCACGCAAATTTGACCAAGTAAAATCATAGTTGAGGTTTTTCAAGTCATTTTGATTATGATAAAATATTAATGCAAGTGGAAGAAACTTTTTTTTGGTCATGCATGAGTATAGATGAGATCAAATATGTTTAAGAGTGTAATTTTTTCCAACTAATGAAAGGATGAAGCCAAAATGTAGGTTTGTGTCAACTATTTCTAATTCTACAAAAACCATGGGAAGATATAAACATTGGTTTTATTTTAGGTTGACCTAAAACACAAAGAGGAAATGATTCCATATTTGTAATTTTGGAAACATTTTTTAATATAGCACATTTTTTGGAATGCAAAAATATTAGTGATGCAAAAAATATTGCTAACTTGTTTTTTAGGGAGATCATAAGGCTACACAGTCTCTCATGCAATTTAGTTTTAAAAAATAAGATGTTAAATTTGTTGTATATTTATAGATAACATTTTGGAATAATTTTAACACTAAGTTACAATTTAGTTCAGCATACCATCCTCATATAGATGGAAAGATAAAGATAGTAAAAAAAAGTGTGGGTAATTTGTTGAGATGTTTTATTAAAGGTGAGCCAAGACCATGGATCATATTATTGAAAAGTTGAGCTTGAATATAGTAAGGTAGTGAATAGGACTACATGAAAAATACCATTCTATATTTTCTATGGGTTAAGTCCAAGACGAGTTGTGAAATTATGTGACATGAAAAAATCTAAGAAAATGTTTTGAAGCAGAGGATTTTGTAGAGCATATGTGATAAGTGAATAAGCAAGTGCATTAACAATTATAAAAAATTAGTGTGCAATGAATATATAAAATGTATGTGAAGAGAAGAGAATTATAATTTTAAGTGGAAGACATAGTCTTATCATAATTGAGGAAAGAGAGATTTCCAAAGGCATTTATGATAAGTTGAAATGGAAAAAGATTGGGCATTGTAAAATTATGCAAAAATTTGTGAAGAATACCTATGAGATAGAGTTATCTAAATTTATAGACATATCCCCTATTTTCAATGTGGTTGATTTGTATCCATATTATGAAGGAAAAATTAGTGAAATCATAAACTTGGATTTTAAATAAAAAATTGGAGACATCAGATGTTTGAAAAGGAGCATGATGAATTTTAATAGGTGATTAACGTGCAAGTTATAAAATCTATGCACATAAATTAATATACAAAATATATAGTAAAATGGAAATACTAAGGAATAAAAGATGCAACACGGATAAGCCCATCAGAGGCTTGAAAATAAGGAATACCGATCATAGAAATCTTAGAAGATGCATAACTAAAAGCTCATGTTTCTTTTGTTACTAATGGTGTATGATGTACTAAAATTTTGATTCATGTAAAATCTTGCATGAACTAAAAAACTTATGAATGATTTTCACAATATATATTCATTGCACACTAAAACTTATGAATGAATGATGTAAAATCTTGCATGAACTAAAAAACTTGTAAAAATTAGTGTGCAATGAATATATCTTATTACACATGTATTTGTTGTAAGTTTTTACAAGTATTATATGTTGTGAAAATCATTTTTTTGCACCACCTGCATGTGTGTGTGTCTACTTGTGTAGTTTTGTGATGCCTTATTTTCCTAATGTTCAACATATTTATTCTCATGTGCAATTGTAAATTTTTTTTAATCTAAAT